>JACAXG010000086.1:301435-327517 GCA_018881555.1 Amblyornis subalaris | reverse complement strand
TTCTTTTTCTTTTTCTTTTTCTTCTTTTTCTTTTTCTTTTTCTTTTTCTTTTTCTTTTTCTTTTTCTTTTTCTTTTTTTTCTTTTTCTTTTTCTTTTTCTTTTTCCCTAGTCATTCAGACAGTAAACGATTCTTCAAAGTCCTGTTCAGAAGGTTATAATGTCATATTGATAAATCATTGCACATATAATGCATATTGGAGGTGAAAATATTAATTCAAAAAAGACAAAGGGTTTAAAGTCTGCAGAGGTTGCTATAGGAGTTAGTTTTCACATAGCACCATTTCACATTAGCTGTACACTCAGTTGCAAAAGACAAATTGTGAGAAGAAAAAGGAGAATAAATTTCCAACATGACCATGGGAAAACAGGAAAGGAAGAGGGAATATTTGCAGAGATGTTATAAAAGTTGATGTGAGACATGAAAATATTATTACTGGCTCAAAACAACTGAAGTGTGTGTGTGGATGGGTGGGTCAGGAAAAGTTCTGCAAGAAGTGAGACGGTGCACTGCTCCACACCCTACCCTTGGACCCTGTAGTCTAGCCCAGAAAGGCTATCAGCCACTGGGACATCAGAAGCTCCACCCGGAGGGCACCAGGAGACCTAAGCAGATAAAAGCTGTTGCACAAACATACACGTGGGCGCAGCCCATCGTTTTTATTTTATAGTAGCTAAGATTGTGCTGGAATTCAAGCAGTAACTATTAATCTTGCTCCATCCCCTCTCTCTCTCTCTCACACACACACACATTCTTTCTTCTCCTACTTTCCACTACTCAAAATTTGGGTAACTTAAAGTTGGATGGGTTAGAGTTTGTGAAGTCAGTGCTTGTGAAATGCTTTATTTCAGTTGAATGTTGCTTTAAAATTTGCCAAGTACAACTATTTTCTAAAGTTTGCCAGTAAAAGTTTGTTGTTTAACATCCTGAGAATGTTGTCACATTTCTCCCATTCACCTGCCTCAGGGTATAAAAAAAACCTTAACCCCTGTAAGAAACTCCTCGAGCGAGTCTGGGGCTTTACAGATGACAGGCAGAATTTGTGGACCAGATTATCAAAGAATATTCCAGCCTCTCTAGTGAAGAAGAGTGGCCATGAGCCTAAGGACCCATTGAAACCACCTTTATATGTATTTTGAAGTGTGCCTGAGGTGTAGAACTGTCACAGGGGATGTAGCAGCTGCACGTCTGAATTTAGCCCTGTGTAATTTTGARTCCTTTGTTCTTCATTATAGTATTTATCAGAGACATAAGTAGTGACAAACCTACCTCAACTTATGCATACATATTACTAATATTCCACTTCCAAATGACCTTATGTAACTGCCTTCTACCCACATATATCCCACAGAAATCGTTGTTCATTGTTGTTCATTGAGTGCCAYGCACACATCACAGTGCCAGGTTAGTTGCACATTTCTTTCAGTAGTGCACAGAAGAGTCTTGCCATTATTAAGTAAAGACTGCATTTAGGACAATGTAAACAACTCTGTGCCAAATCTAACAAAGTAAAACTACTTAAAATGCATCTAGTGGAAGGAAATTATCAGTAATGAAGACCTAGATAATTTTAGAAGCCACTTTTCAAGATGTGCTAYTTTTACAGAACTGTATTCTCTCCCAAAACATTTATGCAAGGCAAGCTATATGCTTTACATTCACTCTTTAACTATGTTTAAATTCCTTCCTTCACTACACATCTTCACTATAACCCTCAGAATGATTGACTGCTAAGGTGAAAAAGTATATATTTTCAATATAYGATTGCTAAAATATCCAAAGAAAGATCTGATTTTCCTTCGATGAAGCAGCTGTGTGCTGGGATTTGTTCTCCAAATCATGAGGTAGTTTGAAGTCTAATATCATTGAGGAGCATATTTCATATGCTACATGTATTTTGTTCAGCTACAACCATTAAGCAAAGGAAAAAGCAATAAAAATTCTTTATTGAAATTGTACTTCAAATTCATCTGTAAATTCTAACTACTCAGATAGTGAACACAGCTTTATGTAAAGAAATAATCAAATGTCTTCTCTGATGTTTTTATACTAACCAGAAAATAAAGTCAAAATTATACAAAGAAGCCAGTAACTCCAGAGACAAAATGCAATAAAACCTGGCATAGACATTCACCATGTTCCAAGTACATCTAAACCCAAAGAGAACATGRTAAATTCCTGAGAAGCTGAAACCATATATCCTTAGCCACATTTTCTAAAGTTACATGGGTTTCCAAAATAACTCAAGCCCTCTCCTAGTGCAGTCATCTGAAATTGAAATGTCTTTTTGTAGGGCAGTCTTTACCCACCAACAGTGCTAGTTTCTTGCTTGTATTACAGTTCCAGAATGTGCACATAAATTATTTCTTTCCTCTGAGGTTTGAGAAAAAGCTTAGAGATATGCGTATCACTCAGAAGGTGAAATAAATTTTCCTCAAATATAGTAATTTTCTCATCTGAAATTAAGATGCTTCAATGAAGTAATGTGCATCTACAACAGGTGAAGATCCAACTCAGAACACTGGAGAAGGCACAAGGGAGAACATTGGGATGCAAAAATAGATTTCCAACCTTGCAGGTTCTCTTGAGTAACCTCCAGCTATAGCTCCAGAGGCTGTTACTGATTTACACCATGCTGTATGAGCCATCATCATACAAAGCTTTTGGATGTCTTCAGGCATATGAAAATCATACCATATGCTAGAAAACAGGTGGATATATATATTACCTTAGAAACGTGATGGGCTTTGTATTCCAGGACATCTTGACCTGGTTCTGAATGTAACTTGATAAGCTGTCTGGGGCTGTATCATCTGTAAGCTTTTCATTAAGTTATTCTAAGACAGATGCTGGGAAAGAAAGAGATGTCATACAAGGTTATAACATGTCACAAACTTTGCAGAACTACTGTCTGTACATATACAAACTGTTAAGATCTGAAATGTGAAGCCAGAAGAATGCAATTAGTACTGAAATTCTGAATATACTATTCTCTTGGATTTTAAAAAGCTCTTCTAGCTTTCATTGCCTTTTATAATTGCATAGTGCTTTCTTATTTTATCATGCTTTTTGCAACAGCTATTGATGGCTATATATCTATTAAATATGTTGGATATGACCAAGCTATAGAAATATTTTTTAATGAGATTTGAAAACATAATCCAAACAGCAAAAGTCTAGAAAATAGACGTTGCTATATCACAAACAAACAAACAAAGCAACAAACAAAATTACCCCTAATTAAGACCCTTAACTCTTTCATTACTTTCTTTATCCATGTAAGGAGAAGTAGTCCATGTGCACCAAGATGTTCTGGGGAAACGATTATGTTTTGACTAGTTGTAATCTAAGTAATTTAACAGGTCTGTTCCATAACACAAAAACAGCATTCTCCTGCATGCCAGCTTTTTAATGGACTGATGTGTCAGGAATGTGGAGCAATAGAAGAGATCTTTTGCTCCATTCTGACCTTCTGTAGTGGCAGTGATGTGATTAAACCAAATAAAAGCTTGCTGTCCTAATAGTGCAGCTTCAGAGTGGAAATTCTTGCCAAATCATATATAATTATCTGCTAAGTGTATTTCTGTATTAAAACATGCTAAAATCTTACAATGTATGGGTTTCTCAATAGGAAAACTTAAGCTGGTAGGGAGAACAATGGTTCTTCAAATAATATCCCTTGGAAGTGTGGTGCAGGGCACCTAACTAGAATTAACAATTTGCTCTCTGACAGTACCTAAATCGGTCATCTGTAACTCAACCATACTAAGGTCCCACAGCCTCTTTCCATAATAGTTTACAATCTATGCACCTAGAACTGACAAACATACAAAAAAAGAATCACTAAGAAACTAAAACCACCCAGGTTTGTATGTTACATAAATGTCCAAGTTCATGTTTTTTCCTCAAGATGTGCCAAGATAGATACCATCCGCAGAAGACCCCAAATCACTTTTTTTTTCTAACAAGAGAGTTCTAACCCACATGCAAGAAGGCAGTGCAAGGGGTTTTGTYCTGAACTGCTCTTTTTGTCTGAACAGATTTCTCTGAATCTGTTACCTGTCATCAAAAAGTAATTAAGTACTTATTGATGCCAAGATAAACAGTTAGACAAACAAGGACACTTGTTCAGATGGCTAAACATCTAATATAGGTTTTTATCTCAATACCTGTAGAGAAGCAAAGGATAATTATCTGGTCTACACTCACTTTTGGTTAAACTATCAATACAGGCACTAGCTGAAGATGACTCATGTTGTCTTAAATGTCTCTCTAAAAATGGGTTGTCACAACCTCCTAAAGGTCTGTTCCTTTCCATTAATCTGAAGGGAGTTTTGTCAACTACAGTAGACATTAGCTTCAGATATATGAGTTAATTGGAATGAAACCTACCTAAAGACATGTATCTCTGCTGTTAACTGTCTTTATTGACAGACAATCAAAAAATATCATTCTGAGGATTCCTCACTCCTGGATATGTCTTCCAGTGGAATGGATACTCTACCTCATAGCAGGAAAAGGGGTTTGAGGCACTCCCCAGTGTGTGAGCCAGCACAAGAACAATCACAAAACCACAAATGAAATGCAAGGAGTAAATTTATTTTTGCTACCTCGACAACCATTGGATGCCTATCATCTGTGCAGAAGCCCACAAATACGATATAGGCACTGCAGAATTCAGTCCATGCTAGAGGATTACCAGACCTGCTGTCTTCATCTGTATAGCAGGGATTAATGCAGTACTAAAGTACCACTGTACTTTAATCTTTCCCCCAGCAGGGCAGGAATCTCAAGCATGTTCAGTGGGGTCCCTCTAAGTTTACCACAGGCCTATGTTATCTAAACACATGTTTTAGTCAAACACACACGACTAAACAATGATTAATATGATACTTGTGCAAGTTCTAAATCCCTTGATTTACTTTTTTTTTCTTATTTTAATGAAAAAAMCCATAAATCCATATTTAAATCAAACTCTGATGGGGTCTAAAATCTTCCAACTACTTTCTATTCAACTGTCATATACTGAGAACTTGATTGCTTGTGTATGGCATGATGGAAGACTACTGCTCTAAGTCCAGAGATGTGGGCTTCCTTTCCTTTTTGCATTTTGATTCTCCTTTAGCTTTTATAGATATAATGCCAAAGTAAAAGGGTGATATCACATGTAATACAGATAATGTCTCAATGTTAGGCACTGTGATACAAGCACATGAGCTGCAGCTCATATTTACGTTGTTCTTAATATATCCTAGGCCAATAATTGGGTTTGAAGACAAAACCGTGGCAGACCTGTTGGAATATTTTTTTTCTTAAGCCACTTACCTGAAGTTCAGTAAGTTAAATGATAGTCTCCACAGTATGGGAAATTATTTCATGCCTTCATGTGTATGAGATTTTTCATATCTCTGCTAAATGAAAATATCACCATGAAAATGCAAGCTCAACAATGAAGAAATTTTACGAAAAACTGTCCCATGATCTAAAGAATAAAGAAATTACCTTTCATGGTCCCAAATCTACTAAGATTTTAAGCTGTTTTTCACACTTGGGGACAGTGTTCAGATACTTAATCTTGAATACATATTTGTTAAAGCCTGTGTTATAACAGTATTGCATAATTGTTCTTCCACATTAAGAAAAGAAAAAAGGTTTATAGCCTTAGGTTGTTTGAATATTTTAGAGGCAGGAGAGTGACTTTAACTTTTCCTTGTGATATTCCCTATTGCTTCTTTCACAGTAACTTCTATAACAAAATTCAAAGTCAAACACAAACATAAATATGAAAATCACATTCAAGTCTCCCTTTGATTTTAAGACCATAATCAAGACGTTGAACATAAATAAGATAAAACAAAATTCAATTCTTCTGSTTCCTTCTGTCAGTGAAGGAATCTCTTTTTAAAGATATCCAAGGCACAAGGATGACTAAGATAATTGTTTTTTTAGGATCAATTTATCTATTAAAGATTCTAAAACATAGCCTGATCCTTTACAGTACAAAGTTGCAATCAATGCCATGACATTTAACAAATGTTATAATAAATAACATTAATATATTAAAATCAATAAATATATTCATGRACAATATCTTATGGATTCTCAGATAGATGCACCATAGTGGAAAGATCAATAACATGACTGAAATTTTCTTAGCTAACTTTAGATCTCAAAAATAGTGTGGGTAAATCATGTACATCCCCTACAGTCAGTAAAGATAAAGGATATGCATTTGGGAGAAAGATTAATATCATGTGTTATAGACACCTGTATAGGGTGGGGGACAATTTCTAGGGAAAGAAGACAAAATAAATCTAGCTTTTCTTGCTTCCCTAAATAGAAGGCCAAGAAGAGATAATGCGGGGGGGTAAGAGGAAGTGGTATTTTATAATGGAAAGAGAAATCCATTTCTGTTTTCAGAGCCTCAGTATATATACAAATCTTGTTAGTCTCAGTTCAACTGTACTAAAAGGTTTTGTTGGGGTGATGTAGAAAGGATTTAGAAGATTGGCACAAATGAAATGTCAGAACAGATTTTGGACAAAGTATATTCGCAAAGACAGGTGAGCAACTTGATGACTTCTGAACAGCAAGGAAGTATACACAATGAATGGGAGACAATCCACCATGAGTGGATAAATTTTTTTATCTATCTTAATCTAGATAACCATCTAGTCTAAACTATCCAATGTTGCTATGGGTATAGTGGATAGGTAATACRGAGTGTAGAAAGAGTGAGCTGCCAAGTCAACTAGAAAAGGAATTCCCTTCAGGAATCTGAAGACAATATTGTTCCTTGTTAATATCTGTACAGTAGTATTACCCCAAAAGACTATGGCTATGTACAGCTGGAGTATATCTACCTTCCATTACGCAGTGCAGCAATAGGCACACTTTATTTGGCTAAACACTACACACTTAGTAACTGTTGTGAACACATGAAATAAATGCATGGAGAGTTTTGTCTATCCTTTTGAATAAAACAGTGGAAGATGCTATTTGACTAGCTCATATAACAATTACTTTTTCTAAGTTCAATTAAAGTTGGAGTTGTATGCTTCTTTTTCTTTAGGTGACCTAACCGATGCTGCTGTTGTAAACACCAGTTATAAATCTCAACTACAGAGAATAGCCTATTTGACCTTGCTATGAACAAGAGCAAGATACTGTTCATGAAATTGCAACATGAGATACATTCCCTCACAAAGCAGTTAATCTATCAGTTCCYATTCAATTCAAAAACGACACTGATGATGGGTCCTCAAGATGTTTGCCAAGCCCTCAAAGTCAATATTCTCACAAACACAGCGAATCATAACGCATAATTTATGTAGGAAATGGGCAGAGTTATGGTTTCTGTAATTTAAGAACATCAGTGGAGTAAGTTTACCCACAGAAATCATCCTAAATATAATTAATGGATATAGCCATAAATAGTATTAATGTGAAGCTGTTCTCCAACTGTTAAGTGGTTGTTATGGTGATAATATATTAAACTAAAAATTACTATGAAAGTTACTCAATTATAATTCTAAATTTGCAAAACTATCTAGAGAGTTAGGAAATTAAGATTTTAAAAAAATTATTCAAAGTACCTGCATGTGTTTCATGTGCAAAATTAATTGCCACATAAAATTAGCAGAATGACATTGACATTAAGGGATCGTTAGTATCATTCATAATTATTCGTTATCTTTAAGCTGAATCATATGTCGTTTCCTTGACATACTGTATTTATTATTAAAAAGGTTAGCTTTTCAAAACTCTAATTATGGGTACAGAACATATGGAAGATATAATATACATAGTAAGGAAACCTAAAGATAAATATTCTTAAGCATTTTTATTTTTCTGTAAAGAATTGAGTATTTTATCTAGAAACTTAATCCAGTTGGGTTCAAAACTGGGAGAAAGTTAGAATAACATATAGTGATGGAAAATGAAGAAAAAGGAAAAGCAGTGGCATCAAGTTAATCAATCACTGTTTTCATTAATAGTCTAGATGTTACAACACACATCTTTATAKTCTTTGAACTATGGTGTGGCAAATGACCCCAAAGTCCTACTAGGTGTATAGTTTAGTTTCAAGAGCTCAATCTTTGATTTTGTTCACTGATTTAAATAGCTTCATTGTTCATATGAAGATATTTGCTTCTTTTTGAGGCCCTATATAAACTGTGCAACTAATCTGAGGTGTACTTTGATTCTGTATCATTAGCTTACACACACACAAAAATATAATTTAATATTTATGCCAGTACAGATTTCTGCTAGTGTAAACTAGAGGTTGTAAAACCATGAGTTTAACCTTTACTGGAGTGCTCTGTGACAGATGGATTGGCTGCATGGTCCCGGTTCTTTCCTGACATACCCCTAAGTGGCAATTAGTCCACCTCTTACATAACCTCAGCTGTTCTGCACTGACAGTGACAAACAATAATAAAAGCTCTACTGGCTTCAGCAGATCTGCACCAGCTGAAACTATGACGCTGCGTTTCCAAAGAATTAATATAATAATAGCTACTAACAAAAGCAAAACTATACATTTCAAGATTATCTTAGAATTTTTGGAAAAAAAATTAGGAAAAAAATACTATGAAATAAGAAAAAAACCCCAACAACATAACCAGTTTCCTCAGTTTATATATATGGAAATAGGTCTAAAGTGTTTAGAAGACTGAGGTGAAGTATTTTGTCCTCCTTTCAGTCAACTCCCATGTACACAAACATCTTTAGACATTTAATGTCTAAGTCCTGTCACACTCCTGGAGACATCTCTGACTGTGTCAGAAGAGAAATTCCAGAAAGCAGCATCAAAGCATAGCCTAGGAGTCACACATTTTTGAAACAACAGCAAAACCTTGACCAGAAAAATCTTTCCTAATCTGCTGCCTTGAGCCTTTTGCCTTTAATCTACTCTTTTCACATTTCTCTCTCAGTTAAACACTATTCTTTGATTATTAGGCACTAATGCTATTTAGTGGTTCCAGGATTTCACAAAGATTAAGAAAGTTTCCAAAACCAATAGATGGACTGCATCTTTCTCAAAATATGCAAGTATGTCCACAGAATTTAAGTTTGCATTGAGGTTGCTTGAAAAACCTGGTTTTCCTTATAAGCTGCTAGTTATGAAAAATGAACCAATGGACCAATAGAACCGCATCTATTAGTCAGTTTTTTAATTAAAAAAACTCAAAAAATCATAGACATAAGTTATTGGGCATAGTTATTCAGGCCTTTCTTGGTAAAGTCAAAAATGCTGCAAATTTAAGGGCAGTGGTTGCTGCAATTAATTGATTTATTTTGGAAACATTCAAATAGATCATGCTATGCTTGGGTCAGTTTTGATGATCTTGTGAATTTAAAAAATAATAATTCATCATTTTAAGATAGGAAAACATAGGGCATTGCACCACCTAAAATAAACTAACACTTAAAAAAGAATGATAACCTAATGAGCTTCAGTCAGCTCTTGATAGTAGTGGAAAGATAGTGATAGTTCATCATATTGATGTTTAGCTTCGCAGCCCATGTCCTTCTTAGCTTCTTGCTCATGTCCGTCTTTTATCTTCTTGCTCCATGTCCTTACTCTCTTTCCTCAGTAAAAACTGGAAAATAGTATATTTATCTACCTACCTTCTCTCTCACAGATGTTCTGCAGCATGCCCCCTGTGTGCCATCTCCCCACTTTAAAGGTGAACACTCTTTTTACTGCCCATGCAGCCTCATATGCTGAATGCATCCAGGTAAGGGAAGGTAGCTCATGTAAAATATTCTCTGATTTCTGTCCTGAAATAGCTATTGTCCCCACGGTACCCAGGGTAGTGGCTCTGAGGCAGCTAACTAACTTACTGTTAAGTAATCTGTTCCCTCCTTACTTGTAGTTTCCTCTTTCGGCGGGACAAAAGCACAACCATTATTTTGAAATAGCAAACAACACCCACTCAACAAAATCAGTCACCACATACAAAGTTATTTTCCAGCTAATCTCAAGGGCAAGGACAATGTTATTTGGTTTTTTCTTTGCCTTTTTATCTCTAACTGAAACTTGCATCCTTAAATTCATTACTTTTCAAGTTATGCTGTGGACCACAAGTTAAAAATAGCAAAATGCTAACTCAAGAAAAAAAACCTAAAACACATAAAAATGAATCTTGAATGTTTTTTCTTCAAATTCCTGGAGTTTTTCAGATGAAATTGCACCACCAACACATAAATTTTGAATTATCTTCCAATATTTGGATCAATGATTTAAAAAGCTTTCCTTTTTCTCCCCTTACTTGTACAATTCCCTTCCTTTATTGTGATTGAGTCTTCTCTGAAGTACCTCTAGGCATTAAAGTAAGCCAAGTGCAGTTGGTGAATTGGAATGGAGTCATTGACTGGAGTCAATTGCCTGCACACAATTATCATCTAAATTACTTTGTAAAACTATTTTACATGTTTCCTGCTTAAAACTACATTTACTTCTTTATTCTTGACCTTTCTTCTATTACTTTGAGTATAATTTCAGATGATTGACAGTAGGTTTTTAAGCTACTGATTTTGTTCACAATGAACATTTTTGTTCTTCTATTTTCTCACCAACTTGGACTCTGAGCAAACAATATTTATTAAGACCTCCCACATCATTAAGCCTCCAAATTTCTTAGGAAGAAATCACCTCACATAATCAAACTCCCAAATATTTAAAACAAAATGGAATCAGGGTGGTTTGTTTTGCACAATAATAGCAATAATAAAAATAATAATTTATTCTAGGATGTCACTGGTGAGATGTGTGTATGACATATTCTTATTTTCATGTTAACTATATCATGTGACAGTGTATCCCATTTAAATCTTATTCTAGCATTGCTTTGTTGACTAATTGGTATTTTCCTTATTTTTATCTCCATATATGTATCAACAACTGCCATGTTTCCCCATCAAATATTGGTGAACTCAACTTTTCTATCTTTTTGACATACGATATACAATTAATTCCTTCAATATTTTAGTAGTTTTTCTTTATATATAAAATATATGTAAGTTTTGAATGACATTTTTCTGGAAATGTGCACAGTTTTGTGGCCTGGGTCTTATCATTGAATTTTAATGGATTTTCTATTTTTAAATTTTTTTAAATATATGGACAAGGGCATTAAGAAATATTTATAGTCGACTAATTGTTTTCCCTCCAGTAGAACAGCTTTCATGGTATTACTCCAACATTATCTTTGACTCCTTAAGTTTTACTGATATCTTTGCTTTCTTTGTATGATTATTTGGTGATTTCATCAATAGGGTGATATACTTCTCACGACTTTTCTTTTATTTCTGCCCATAGGATGAGATAATGCATTTCATACATGMAGTCCTGACTGTCATTCTAGGTTTCTGTTACCGTTCCACTATCCCTTTATTGAGTATGTATTAGCATTGCAATTTCTTCCTTTCACTTTTMTGAACTTATATTAACACAAAAATGAAGATTTCTTGCCAACCACCTTCTCTGTCTTATTATTTCAGAGGATCTTAGCAATGGTAGTGTTGTCTTTCTTCCCAATGACTCTTTTATAATATCACAGAATCATAGAATCATTTCAGATGGAAAAGACCTTTAAGACCATTGAGTCCAAAAATTACCACTGCCTGCTACACTACTAAACCATATCCCTATATAGAATCACAGAATCATTTAGGTCGGGAAAGACCTCTAAGATCATCAGCCCCAACTGTTAACCCAACACTTCCAAATCCACCACTAAACCATCTCCCGAAGGGCCACATCTGCATGTCATTTAAATATCTCCAGGGATGATGACTCCAACACTTTCCTGGGCAGTCCATTCCAATGCCTGACTACCCTTACAGTGATGAAATTGTTTCTTCTATCCAACTGAAACCTTCCCTGGCACAACTTGAGGCCATTTTTTCTTGTCCTTTTGCTTGTTACTTGGGAGAAAAGACCAACACCCACCTCACTACARTCTTCTTTTATGTTGTTGTAGAGAGCGACAAGGTCTCTCCTGAGCCTCCTTTTCTCCAGGCTAAACAACCCCGGTTCCCTCAGCCACTAACAATAAGACTTGCACTCTGGACCCTTCATCAGTTTTGTTGCCCTTCTCTGGACACTGAGGTCCAGCACCTCAGCATCTTTCTTCTGATGAGGGGCTCAGAACTGGATACAGGAATTGAGGTGTGGCCTCACCAGTTCCAAGTACAGGGTGACAATCTCTGCCCTGGTYCTGCTGGCCACACTATTTCTGATGCAAGCCATGATGCCATTGGCCTTCTTGGTCACCCGAGCACACTGTTGACCAAAACCTCTTCCACTTTTTCAATTTTCTGTTACTGAAACTCTCTGTCTGCTACTGTTTCCTTATGCAACAATTTTTCTCTCATCATGAGTATTAATACCAGCATTAGAAGTTGCCTTCACCACTTTCTCATCTCCTGTTGTTCTCCTATTTGCTAAACTCCTTTATCCTGTCGTAACCTTCAAAGACTAAAGACAGTCCAGTCATCCTTTCCAATCTCTACTTTTCTATGATTCTATCATCCAAATCTTTGTCTTCTTCAGCATCTTTCAGTCTCTTCATTTTTTCTTGAGAGAGTTTCTCAGTGTAATGTTTTCCAGCAATAGGTTTATTCGTTATTGCTGAGGTGTTTTCAGTAGTCCTTCATTATGTAAGCTCATTTTTTCAATCTCCAGATTCACTGCAGATACAGGACTAGTTTTTGTGGTTTGGGTTTTTTCCCCCTTAATAAACAGTCAACAACTACACAGTCCTTACTGGTACCTAGGAAGTTCAGCCTTCTATGTGCCATTCACCTCAAGACCACCTCGTCCAAGACAGACTTTCATGTATTTCTAAATCATCAGCTTAACCAAACAATTGGCAGTCATAATGATTAAAAATCTATAAAACTTACTATGCTACTAAAATAAAAGGAAAACCTTAAACTTACATTTTCCTTAGACCAATATAAATGAACATTTCRGGTACTTGTAAGCAGTAACAAAAGCACTTCACTTGACAAAGTCCTACTCCTTCTATTAGCCAGATCTTGAAATGTTGCTATATTGGGTCTGTCTGAGAAGGAATTAATTTCCCCACAGCAGGCCCCACAGTTCTGTTCTTTTTACTGGTAGCTAGAAAGGTGTTGGTAATACACCAGTGTTTTGGCTCCTGCTGAGCAGGGCTGGCACAGCATCAGAGCTGTCTCTCCAACATTCTCCCCTTACCAGTAAGCTGAGGGTGGGCAAGAACTTGGGAGGGAACATAGCCAGGACAGCTGACCCAAACTGACCAAAGGGGTATTCCACACTCTATGATGTCTGCTCAGCAGTAAAAGCTAAGAGAAAGGACGAGGAAAGGGGGAGGGAATTAATTGTAACTCTCTTCCAGAGCAGCCACTATATGTACTGAAGCCCTGGGAAATAGAATGAAACTTCCGTTTTCCTTTTCTTATATGTGCAGCCTTTGTTTTTGCTTTATTAAAGTGCCTTTATCTTGACTCATGAGGCTTTTTCCATCTTGTTTTCTCTCCCCACTATGCTACTGAGGAGGGAAGTGATTGAGCGACTTGGTGGGCACCTGATGTCCAGGTCTACCCACCACAGTTGTGTAGGAGTCCAATTACTTCTAAGGACTTGATCCCAAGTAAGACATTTGATTGATTCCAGGCTTGTATTGCTGGTTCTATCTTCCAAGAAACTGGGACAACTGCTTTTGCACGACCCATTAATGGAATGGGCCTGTTAACTGTTATCGTTCTTGCTTCTCAGACTCCAGTACCTGAATACCTTGCTTTCATCTTTCTGTTATCTCAAGAGTTGGCTGCTCTATTCTTATTAATAATCTCCCTTCATCTTTTTCTTCTCCCTCGTCTTTTCCTTTGAACTAGACTGAGTGAAAATAACTTTACAAAGTCACTATGTAAGAAACTCTTAAATCAATGAGAATTCTGCAGAAATAGAAAATTACTTAATCATTCAAATGTTATTTGGCTGATGTTAAAAAGTCAGCAGGAGGAGCTCATAACATTAATTTTAATCAATTGTTTAATAATCCTTCAAAACAGTGTTTCTTATATAAAACCTGTTTGCACAAATCCCCTTGGTGTTTGGRCATAGCATATATCTGAATATAACTGATCTTGCATTTAAAATTTAACAAATATGATAGATGTCTCTTGGGGAGGAGCAGCTGGACCTCTGGATGTAAATGCTGTTAGAACTTATTGCCTAACTAAATGACCTAGCTTTTCTAGCTCAAAGGCTAGATTAGATTAAAAAATGATTTGTAGTCCAGTCACTACAGAGAGAAAGAGAATCACACTAATGGTGGGTTATGTGCATATTCACATGAAGTTTTCCTTCATTATTTATCCTTGGTTATTGTCTAGTCTGAGTATGGCTTCAAAAATCTGTTTTGTTTTTGCTACAGAAAGTTTATTTATTTTGACCTGCTTCCTAAGATGTTGGGAAGAGTCTGCATTTAACTTTCTAACTTAGACACAGCTCTAAACCAAATCCACTGATCCAAAAATTAGTTTCATRAAGAAACACACTGATGAGAGGAGTTAGAGATGGGAAGAGTCTATTAAGGCATCCTCCAGGCATTATATTCATGCATAYACTCACTTGAGGAAAATGCCTGGAGCAGAAAATTGCACAGTATAGATTTATAAAGTTCCTGTGCGTAGCAGTAAATAGGCAGGATTTAAATTTAGAACTGATAAAAGGATATACTTTGTTGCACATGCATAATTAACCTAGCGAGCTCATTGCCACAAGAATATCACTGAGGCCTAAAAGATTAGCAGAATTTTAAAAAGGATTAAACATTTATATGGATAATGAGACCATTTACATTTTCATGGAATTAGAATTATTTCTTTAAAACAAAAASTTACAAACTATCTTATTTCAGGACATAAAACAAAAGGTAGTCATCAGAAATAGGAAGAMATTTCTCCTTTCAGTAAAATTACTGCATAATTGTACATTTCAGCTTCTTTATGAGCTTGTGGTTCTAGTCACTGGCAGCAACAAGATGCTGGACTACACACAAATATTGCTYGATCCAAAATGGCAATTACCAAGCTCCTATTGACTTTTGTTAATGACCTCATGACCTCACAGGTACTATGGTGGAAAAAGAAATGTTTTATTGTTTAAATTTGTTCTTGAAGAGATAAAGGTGACATGCAGACATGGAAATGTTTTATAACAAACCCCTGTTTCTTTTGCTTGTTTCTGGATAGATGTTTCAGGGAGTATTTAATGACTGAGTGGCATAGAAATAGAATTATTGGCATGAACAAGTTAATGACCAATTAAGTACAAAAACAAAACTGAATTACTTGCATTGGTACCTAATTTAAAACTGTGATTGTAATCCAGGTAATGGAGCTCTGCTGGAAGTGTTCTTAGCACTCCCCTAACAAAAAAGTCATTACTGACTGGCCTGCTGCTTCAAATAATTGCTGTGATAAGCCACCGCAAATATAATTGGCTTTAGCTAAAATAATATTTCATCATAAAGCAAGAACTACAGTTATACTTTGATTTATGTATTTATAGCAACTTAAGGAAGATCATTAACACATTTAGTATCCAGACATTTTCACTAAGCCAGAAAATGTAAAGAAAATATCTTAAACAATCTTTAAGAAACAATACTATTTTCCTTAAATTGTGTTCCTTTTGAACAATGAAATTACTTCAATAAACACATTTAGTCCGTTAAAGCCAAAAGGACTTCAGATAAATTTATGTACTCTTTTGGCAAGTTTTGCTATTATAGTACAGTCTGAGAAGCTTTCTAGTCCTAAACAGACTGTGATGAATTGTGTGTATTTCCTGTGCTTTCACAGATGTCCGGTATCATGCTCTGTTTTCTTGCTTGTCTAGCTCAAACAAATAAGAATTTGAGGTAGTGATAGATAAATACCTTAAAAACATGGACTGCCAATATTCAACGGAAAACCATAAAACCAGAATTTTATTCTCCTGGTTAAGAGCCCTCCAATTCCCATTCCTTTGATGCTTGTTCTAACTAAGAAATTTATCAGTGGGAACTTTCCTAGAAACACTCATTTTTAATTGAATATTAAGCATAGTCATGACAAGCTCATTTTAAAAATCATGTACACTGAAAGCTTAATTATAAAAAACTGCAATCAGCCGGTAAATATCAAATCGTATAAGATGCAATTTGTGTGTCCAGTCAAATCTAATCAAAGGCATTAAAAAACATCAGTGTAGGCTATTATAATTAGCAATTTAGCTAGACACTTTTGTGTATCCCTTTTCCTCTGTGGTCACCTACAAAGACATATATTACATATGCTCCTTGCCATTCCAACTGCAAATTGTATAGACTAGTTTGCATATTTGCATGTCAGAGGCTAAAATTTCAAATGAATACATAAATGAATACATAAATAAATGCTTACAGAAATAACTAAACAAAGCAACCAAGCACATGGAGGGATGTGTGGAAATCTTGCAAAAATATGATTTTCAGTAAATGGCACTTTTTATATTTGCCTTCAGTAAACTGGGGCCAGTTTTATTGTTTATAGGAACAAATCTACAGCAGAAATTGAAGCAAGTAAAATTGATAAATTAAAATTTAGAAAAGGAACATATAATGTGATGTTTTATTTCAGTTGGTTGGCACCTTTATTGCAAATATTCATAATTTTTAATGGGAAAATTACTGCAATTTTATTATTTTAAAAATTTTTCCTAAGCATGCTGTAAAAAAATTCTGACATTATTTTGAAGCAGAAATTCAGAAACTTTGATGTGTTTCTGTRGATAATAGTCATCAATGTCAGCTAAGGCTTTTGATAAAATTTTGTAGAATTTTTTACTAGGAATTCATAAAATTCTTCATAGTATCCTGAAAKGTACATCTGCCCTAGCAATTCGGTCCACTCTTGCAAACCCTTTGGAGCATGTCAATCTTTGAGTATGAAAGAAGTTCCACAGACACTAATGGATTTTGGATCAAACATAAAAAGAGTAACCATCTAAAGTAGCTCCTCATATCACTAGAGTCCTGCGTCTGTTAATTTCCAATATCATTAGCACAAAGAGCCAACGATTCATAACAGTTACAATGTCATTGTGAAGACATTCAGGAGTAATTGATGCTGCATTATAAATAGTGTGTCTTTGGAAACATATCCTCTGAGTTAAAAAGTGGTCTCATCTATTGTTTCATCCCATGTATAATATGATAGTACTAGTTGATATTTACGTTCTTTTTTTATACAGAGAAACAGCAGATGATAGTGAAGATGTCTGATTAATTTATTATGTAAATATTGATATTTAAAATATAAAAAATATTGAAGTTRTTCTCTTCTACTAAGCAGTAAAAACACAGTGGAGGAAAATATGTCCTATACCCTGAGGTGTCCTGTTTCCTTTGTGGGCTGCTGTTCCTGACACGAGCCTRCCCTAGCATGAGCCTTCCACAGGCTGAAGCTTCCTTCAGCACGTATCCACCTGCTCTTGCCTGGGTATCTCCTGGGCTGGATGTGGATCTCTGCTCCTCTGTGGACCTCCATAGGCTGCGGGGGAACAGCTGCCTCACAGCGGTCTTCTGCATGGGGCTGTGGGAGAGTGTCTGCTCCTGGGCCTGGAGCACCTTCTCCCCTCCTTCTCCTCTGACCTTGGTGTTTGCAGAGTTGGTTCTCTCACATACTCTCATTCCTCTATACTGGCTGYTCCTGTGCAGCAGCTACACCTTTTTGCAGTACTTTATCCCGTCTTAAATATGTATTCTCAGGGATGCCAGCACTATAATTGATTGGCTCGGCTTTCACTAGTGTTGGGTCCAYTTTGTCACAATAAGAGAACACACAGGGCTTTTTCTTTTGCTCACTCTCCCACTTCAGCAAGTAGGCTGGGGTTCAAGAAGCTGGATGGGGACATAGTTACGGCAGTTGACCCAGACTGGTCAAAGGGATATTCCATAACATATAATGCCATATTCAGCTACGAAAACTGTGGTAGACAAAGAGAGTTTGAAGATTTTCTCTTTAGTGATAGCCGTGGGTCAGACACTGACTGGGCATTGGCCTGCTTGTGGGAGGTGTTAATGGTTCCCTTTTGCAATTTTTTTCTCTCTTTCTTTGACATTTTAAATTATGTCTACCTTGACCTATGAGTTTTATTGCTCTTTATTCTCTCAGTCATCCYACTGGAGGAAAGGGGACAGGGAAAGAGGGAGTGACCATTTGAATGCTTGGCTACCGGACAGGGTATACTCACCGCAACTATGCAGATATAAAAACTTGCAGCCAGTACTCCAGCATAAATGAACTGTAACGATCTGAAGTTATCACCATGCTGCTGACACCTCAGTAAGCTAATACCTGGTGGGTTACATGATGTCTTCTCCTGGACATGCAGAGTTGGAACAGCACTGCCTGGTAGCACCCTACATGAAAAGAGCAAAGATATTATCAATGGCTGGACTCAACAATCTCAAAGGTTTCTTCCAACCTCAATGATTCTATGATTCTATAACCTGTGGTCCCAACTAGCAGAACCATCATGTTTAAGAAATAGATACTGCAGTTTTCTAAAGCAATATTCAACAGACATTATGTGAGCTGATAATCTCACTGTATTTCTGTGTATATTTTGAACCAGAACCACTGAATACATTTGTTCCTTAACTCACTAACTTGACTCTGTGTAGCCTATTTAGAAATAAAACTGTCACTCAAGAGGTAGTGACACTGCTGGAGTTTTGATCACTGCTGTATGTTATCTCTAAACGGCATCAGAAAAAAAAATCACCAAAAATCAGCATCGTCCAAAAAAGCCTAACCTTTATTCTGCTGCTCAGGTTTTATAATAGGTTGAACTATCGTGTCCATTCGGTGTAATAGTTCAAATATACAAATCCACATATGAATTTGCATTTTCAGTTTCATGMTTCATTTAGGTACACAATATGTTCACCCAAACAAATCCATGCTCTCTAGAAATTGTTTCATGGACACAAATTCTTTCTCCTAATGTTATTCAGTGACCACAAAAAGTTACTACTGCCCTTACGAAATGTGTTATGAAAAAGTGAAGAAAAAATTCTGTCTATGCAAAGTCAGTACAATGCAAGTACTCTGTCACTTAGTATTGTTGTCTAGGTCCATAGAAATTTAGGATCTCATTGACCTCAATTTTTTGTTACAGCGTTTCTCAGTCCCCAGAGTGTTGTTTATTCTCTTCTTCATTAGAATTTAAAATAATTTAAGACTGTTCCTGACCTAGCTTTTGAGGGTTTTATTGGGACAATGATGCATGAGAGAATTCCAGCAGAATGGAACGAGGAACAAGGGTTGTAGGATAAGAATAGGTCATTGGGAGGTGGACACACTAGGAATTACAAGATGTCCTTCTGACTGATGAATTGACTTAACACAATGAACAATGCAGAAGACTCAATAATAATAAGAAAGAAAATCTTGTTTTATAGTGTTATGCTATTTTTGCTACCTTTCAAAAGGTGATTTTGTCTTTGCTTGATAAATTTCAGGTCAGTAATCAATTAGATGTTTACATATTAGGCATGCCTTTAACAGATCCAAAGTAAATGAAAGTTATCTACATCACAATATGTGAAACAAATGCTCATCTTTCAAACTAAAGGGGTCTAGTCTTTATTTTCTGTGAAGTAAAATAAGGTACTGATGATTGTATTTTACAAAACTGAACCAATTGGGAGAATGTTCCTCATGGTTCTGTATATGTGTGGTGTGTTGGAAACATATTTACCAAGAGGTCGATTACAGGTTTTGCTGTTTAAAACTCTAAGTGTTCCTGCACTTGAATGAATTTCCACAATTTAGGTATTGCTCTAAATTATGACTCTTGGCTGTGATTCCCCAGGGTATCACACTTTAGCTGGGAATTACCCAAGCGAGTCTCACTTCATCTCCAGCCTGCAAACAACTTGATCACGTCACACAACAGGAAAGTATATGTATGCTATCCTAAAGAAAAACAAAAGCTATTAGGAATGGCTTTTGAGATAATCTGATGTGCAAAACAATCTTGTTTTCTGTAGAATTACGATCACTGACAACAGCAGAAAATCTGGTCGCAAGAATTCAGCACCAGTGAAAAATTTCAATTTCACCGAAGTATGCAATCACTTGTACAATAAATATGTCTTTTGTGTCTTACCTATATAATTTCAACAATTCACTTTGTGGTGACTTTGCAAGATTATATTTTTTGTTGTTTTAGTGTGGCACAAATCTTAAACACTGTAAATATATATTTTTCCTTTAACTTCCAATCCAGTTGATTCTAGCAGAAATCTCTCCATCATTTTTTAAGGATCAAGGCCAAACTGGCACAAAAGTCCTCCTTTAAGTTCCGTCAAGAAACAGGATTCCCTCTTCACTGCTGCCCACTCCTATTCTCTCCTCTACATTTGTAGGTTTAAAACATCTTGCTCAGTGATACTGAGCAGGTTTTTTCCTCTTTTTTTCTAGACTTGTAAGAAGATCAATGTGGTATTTTCCCTGAATACAAAATTGTTGTCACAAAGTTTTTTACTAAGACTGAAAATGTTCTGCAYATTCCTTCAGGACTAGAGTTTCCTCAATGCTTATCTGAAGCATTTCCAGTTTATATGCCTTTCCCCCCGCATTGTCTAAGGGCCTTGTATTGTTTCAGTATCCATGAATTCATAATTTTCCATTGTCCGTCTCAGACTTTACAGAGAACAAAGTCTGTGGAATGTCCAATCTCTTATTTTTAAAATCAACTGAGAGGAAGTAATTTTTCTTCCCTATTATGCACCTCCACACTTCCAGAATCAAAGTCTTTCATCACCAAAAAATTCAGAGGCTCTGCCTCCTGATATGGATAGATTGAAATCCTATACTTTTGGATGGGCTTTCGGCAGAGTGTGTGTTTGGACTCTCGCTTTTGTTACTTTATTTCCCATTTTAAAGTACCATGAGATATTCTGTATGAATAGCATTGTAAAAACAGTGCTTCAGTTCTTGAAYCAGCATTAGGCTCAATGGGTGCCAAGCCATGGTAACACATGGAGCTTTCACAGTTCAGTGCTCAGAGTCACATTTTTGTAGGGTAGAGTTCTAAATGATTCAAAGTTACCAGCTCCCTGAAAAGTGACTGGTTGCCAAAAAAAGCCCTCCTATTAACAAAACGCATATGGTCATGAAATATTTTCCAGTTTTTAAATTTGTCTAGTAATGATTTGATTTCATGAGCTTGAASAATATAAGAATTGGCCGTTCCTTTTTTTAAAGAATGCTGACTTCTTATGACATTGACAGTGCATTTTTCTTTATTTATGTTATGTTTGCCGTTTCAGATAAGATGAAGTTCGTATTAGCTTAAACAAGAGCCAAGATTGAAGAATCAGTTTTATATCTTTTCTTCTGCATTCTCTTTTCCAACAATAGTAGTGAATTCTTATGCTATTGGTACAATCTCTTCTACTAAAAAAGTTCTGTTATTCACCTATATGTTCCTCAGAGAAGACAAATCTTTTAGTGCTTGAGTAGATTGATGAATTGCAATGCAACTGTATGAACCTAAATCTCAGATTTTGCATGTTTTTTACAAAATATAATCACATAACCCTCCCTCCTGAAAAAGAAAAATAACCAACCAAAATGAAAACCTGTAAAATCTTGAGCAGATACACATTGAAAATACATCTATCAAAAAAGTTTGTYTTGTCCCTTTGACTACATTTGTCCGAAATGTACACAGACTACTCCCAAGATGTTATGGTTTAGTGGGCTTTTTTGACCACTCTCATTACAGTCTTTTATATTGGAGTCAGAAAATATAGTGTATTAATGAATACTTCCCAGCCTGAGGAAATCCTCCTGCTTTACACCATGTAGACATTTTCTGTATTTATATCTCCAGTACAGTTACCCCAGTTAAAAGACTATTTCCATGGGACAAAATCATATGGAACAGTCTTCTTGTTGCTCTGAGCCACGTTTAAACTGATGATGATGTTCACATAGCTTTATATACAAGGAGTCTGCAAGGATAACTACTGCAATACATAGTACACACAATCACACAAAAGCCAGACTCTAAAATGTCTGTATAGTAAGTATGGTTTGCTTTTATATTAGTGTTTGATTTAATTGTTTAAAAAAAAGGGTTTTTTAAATTGTTGCTAAATTGTAGCAAGATAGCAGATGTAGAGGATTGCATTTTTATAGGTAAATTGAAAGCAATTGAGATCAYAAAATATAATCCATTAAAAAGAAAAATACTGAATTAACCAAGAGAGTTGTCAAAAGGTTTTCACTGACTAACTCTAATAAACTTCATAAAATGTGAACTCAAACTGCTGCTACAATCATGAGCTGAACTGTTATCTTTTAGAGAAATCTTCTTTTCAGATATTCACATCACTTCAAGAAATTAATATTCATAAGTTACTGCTGAGGTGTTTTGCTGATTTTGGGGGTTATTAGATATCTGGCTGATTCTCTGCATTTGGGACCCGATCCAATAATTTTAACTTGTATCAGGTAACACTACTTTAAGTCCTTTTTGCTATGATGGCAAAGCATTAAATCATGCAAAGTATTAAACTATGCAAAGTGTAAGACAGAGCAAAATCATTCCCTGTATCTTCAAACCTTCTAGAGGTGTCCTTTATTATGCTTAGTAGGTTATGAACAGAAGGATTGCCATACATACATTTTTCTTTCCATACTATAAAATTTTTGAAACAGCTGAATTTTCCTCTTGTATGTGTGTCAACTTTTCTGTAAATCTTTAAGTAAAGCTCTAGCAAACACATCCTCACAGTCTATTCCAACCACTTGTTAAACTTAAGCTTGATGAGATAATCACTGGTATTACTTCTGCCAGTCATCTTTGATGACTGTTTGGTCAATCAATTGAAACTGGTAAAAAGATGMAAGATTTAAAGACACATAGGTAGAGCCTGCTTTCATAGGAAGATACTCTTTTTTATTGCAGAAATAATTTAGGTATGTAATAATTCAACTATTAAAGAAAGCAATTTATTTTCACCTGAATTCTAATATTTTTGAACAGGAGAATCAAAAATCTTAATCGGAAAGGCTGAGATTATCAAGCAGTAATTTATTTTTCTACCCAGTGAATTGATTTGATAGTTTAGAGAAACTAGTTTTGAACAGATGGGTGAAGGTAGAAAGCATTTGTACCTTTGTCCTGGTTTGAAGGACAGGTGTCTTTCAAGGAAGGTGGGAAACCTTCCCTGGACAGAGGATGAGCCCCCTCCCTCCTCCGAATTACTATAYCTTTGAAATTAAGGGGCTCTCAGGCAAAGATGTGGTAAAAAGAATAACAGTTCTTTACTAGGGTTATATATCTCTATATATGTAACAAGGCAGACAAACAGCAGYGATAAGAGAACAGACAAACCCAGTCACAGTCCTTTCCCTGTCGTTGGGCTATTCTCTGTTGGGGCAGAGAGGCTGCGGTGACTCCCCCGCGGCTGCAGGGGGCGCTGTGGCRCAAGTGCGGTGACCTCTCCACGTGGCAATGGCGGCTCCGGCGAGTGGGAGAGGGAGAGGTGAGATCGCTCCCGGTGTGAACCCACGGGGCAGCAGCCCGGCTCAGCACCAACCTCGGCAGCGGGCAGCAAGCAGCGCAGGCAGGCAAGGTTGACTGGGGAGTGATGGACCTCGGTATCACCCACCGACAGACCAGCAGAAGGCAGGAACAGCAGAGACAAGCAGACCCCGGCGCCAACCCACGTGGAGCAGAAACCCAGGCTGGTGGCAGAGGTGGCAGAGGCGAGCGGCTCAGGGCAGTGACAGCTACAACATAACTCTGCATCCTGTGCTGCGGTGGGACCGGAGCCAGCAGGCAGAGACGTCGCAGTGTAGCAGTTTTCCCGGAGCAGCATTGGCACTCGCTACAGACACGACCGTCCTCACCGAACGCGGAGCGGAGAAGAGAACGAGCCCTGGCCTCCGCCCCCACTCCCCAAAGTCTCAAAAAAGGTCCCCTCCCCTCTCGCGATGATAAGATGCAGCCTCTGGGGAAACAAGCCCCCTGCCACATTCCCAGCGCAGGCAATCTCTTTTGTCCTCAAGTATCGCCCACTTTGGGTGGTCAGCTTGGAATGCAGGGARGATAGGCAACTTGCTTTGTTCTCAAGTATCACCCATTAGTTCCCAGCCAGCGCCTCTGTGCCTACAGACAGGTCTCCCTGCTAGACAGGAAAAAGGAAGAGAAAAAAAGAAAAATTTTGGTTTTCCAACCCATGACAACCTTTTAAATGGAAATCATGACTATATGCATTTGAGCATCATGTGCACTGGTGTAATCCATGGATGCCTTTAGCTGTAATTTAAACAACTAACTTCAAATAAACTTACCTTTTTTTTTTCACTTCAAGCAAACAAGTATCTACAGGGTTGATCCTTCCAACTTTAATCTGATTTTTCAGATTAGGTAGATAAATCACTCTCCAGATGTGTGAACTTCTCATTATTGATTACAAAGGGAAGTGATTGTCTCAGACTTGGGTTTTTGATTGTCAGATACAATAAGTCAGTTCAAATGAATTCTACACAAAGGAAAGCAATTCAAGATCTTTTATTCAAAAAAACCAACCAACATATCCTCACATGGCAAAATCAAATTCTTCTCTTACCATATTCTTCTTGCACCTCTACACATTTGTTAGGTCAGCCTAAATTATAGACCGGGCTAAATTTCCATTAGCAGGATATTGTTGGGCACGAGCATAGCATCCCTTCTCTGCAAGTGATATTACCATAGGAAATTCAGGCATTACTTCTCTTTTCCTTCTTCATAACAGATATTTTATTTTAACTGTCTTTAGGGTGAAATTCTCAAACAGTGTATCTTTGCAGTGTTTGAAGAAAGAAGAAGATTGCCATCTGAMCAAAAATGAAAACTGTTTCCATTTCGATTTGCATGGTTTGTCTTTTGGGGTTCTAGAAATGTAGACACTTTGAAAAGTCTATAATTCCACCAAAATAAAGAGAATTTTTAATATTTGCATTTTAAGTTATGGCAAGGGTTCCCAGAGTAAAAGATAGGATATGAAATCTAAGTAAATTAATTAAAGTTCCTTTAGGAAAATGATACATATTTCYCCAGAGAGATATTTTGATATTGTTAATACAAACCCGTCCTGCAATTTTAAAATAAGAAACTCCACTTTGATGGTAATTTAAAATTTAATAGCATATTTTGAGAGTAAGTACTTTGCTGGAAACAATGTTCAGTAACAAAATACATTATTAGGTTTGTAATGTTAACCTGCACACTCCTCACATGAGACACATTTTCTCATCATTAAAGGAGAAATTAACAAGTCAGTAATTGGCACTCTGAACTTCATCAATGTATAGCTCACCAACAATATACCTCAGTATCTGCAGGTCAGGACACAGCCACTGCAGAACAACATTCTCTTATGATGGTTTTAAGTGAAAATGTATGCATCCTTGTAATAACATTCACCTTCTCTATCCACGTACACAAGGTTACTTCCCAGGACTATTTCCATCTGGTGAGAGAGCACAGGTTTGTCTTTTGTAGAGGCAGAAAACAAAAATGACTATTGGATAAACTCCTGAGAGAAATACTGCATTATTTTGCTTCAGACTGATGTGAAGAACAGCTAAGTTGCAGTGGAGTGAAGATTCAGAGAAGCAGGACAAGAAAGTAAAAAAAGACACTAAGAGAAATAGGGAGTGAAAATGGTAGAGAGAAAGGGAGAGAAAGAAGAAAAGAAAAAAGGAGAAAAAAGAGAAAGAAGGAGGGAAAGAAAGAAAGATATAAGAGGAAGGAAGGAAGGAAGGAAGGAAGAAAGGAAGGAAGGAAGGAAGGAAAAGGAAAAGGAAAAGGAAAAGAGAAAAAAGAAAGGAAAAAAAGAAAAAAGAAAGAGAAAAAGAAAATGTTGTTCTCGGGTTCGAATAAACACACGGACACAGCTGTCAGGGTTCTCCAACAGGCAGAGGCCAAAAGGGAGGACGAGGAGAGGAGGAAGAGAGAGCTGGCCTCTGCCCTCATTTTATTTAT
>JACAXG010000086.1:208932-301125 GCA_018881555.1 Amblyornis subalaris | reverse complement strand
AAAAAGAAAAAGAAAAAGAAAAAGAAAAAGAAAAAGAAAAAGAAAAAGAAAAAGAAAAAGAAAAAGAAAAAGAAAAAGAAAAAGAAAAAGAAAAAAGAAAAAAGAAAAAAGAAAAAGAAAATAGGTCGAGATCAAGGTTGACGAAGAGGAATAGGAAAAAGAAGAGGAAGAAAATAAAGTGGGTTATACAATGCCTCGTAGTGTTTTGGTTAGAGGTTGAATTGTTTTCCTTTTGCTGATAATAATGAATGAATAATTTAAATATTGTAATATTTAATTATGTTTTTCTGATACAAACTTTTTTTCTTATTTAATTTGTTTCTATTAATGAAGTCCATAGCAAGTGAATTTTGTCAATTAAGTGAACACATCTTCTACACTGAATTTTAAAAGATTGCGATGACATTTGACATTTACTGTGTTCAGTACAATGAAATTTTAATCATAGGAATTCAAGGAAATTGTGAGGAGTGGTTATTCATTTTAGTTTGTTTAAGTGTTTTGCTATCTGATCATGGGTTTTAACTTTATTCTTACTTGAAAAGAAATCTGTTCTATTTGCAGCGAGCAAGGACAAGGAAGTTTGGTTTCTAATTTCTTAATAATGACATAATTCTCAGAAGACGTCCATAGCCATATATAATGCTGAAATCAAATAGCAGGTAAGGTCCATTGAGAAGTATAAGATTTTTCTCATGATAATTTTATAAAAAGTTGTAAATATTTATTCTTATTTCAGATGAGAAAAAGGGGGAAAGGTCTGTTACTAAAAACAGTCTGTAGAAAAACACAACTGCAAATTCCATCACTAAGACTCTGGCTATGTTAATAAATAAGATAGTCCAGGGACTCTTTGGACCTCAGGCTAATTGGCACAGCATAGTTTCCTTTACAGCTAAGCTCTCTTTCCTTCCTAAATAGACGAGCTGTGTTGAAACTGCTATGGGAACAATCCTTGGCTCAGGCGTTGACTGAGAGAAAGTTGCCGATCTTAACAATGACATGTTAGGGACTGTGCTGGCAATTTTGCAGTAAAGGAGACTGCATGCCAGTGATCAGATCCTTGACACGTCCTGTTAGATTAACTGTTACAGGAGTGTCTCAAAAGCACAGATTTCTTTGCTCACAGTACTTGAAGTAGATTATTACCCACAGGGATATCTATCTACAAGGCTGAATAGGGTAGGTCTGGACCTATGTAAGTTTGGATCCTGATGGAGTTGACAAGGGAACCTACATGCAAATCTATTTTATCTGTATTTAAATTAAATTTACGACTGCATTTACCCTATTTCTTTATGCAGACATATGGAACAATTTTTTTTTCTCCTGAAGAATAATGTTTTGAAGTCTAAGTTTGTTTAAAACCTAAGTTAGCTCTCTCACTCGTTGTTATACCTCACAGTGACCAAAGGAACTGGGACAAATCTGGTCCCTGCATCTTGCACAAATCTAACTGTTGAATGGTTCATAATCCTACTTCAGATTTTCTGTTTAATAAYGAGYGTAAAAAAAGAAAAAAAAAAAGTAGTTTAAAGTAGATGTAATTGTGTATGTGTAATTGTGTATGTTACCTTGTAACTACCTCTGTGTGGTTTCCACTCCATTAAGTCTCTTGATGCACTTCAGAAATTCTCATTTCTTGAAACTGATCAGGGTGAAATTTTGACACTAATGAAGACACCTGTTCTGCTTCAGTCCAGGTTTCCTAGATGATGTCCAGAAAAGAACAAAAAGGTTTCTAGTCTTCTAAAAGATTTATTATAGTGAAAAATGTAAGAAAATATTCAGCTTATTCAGAAATAGGTTTAGAGATTGATGAAGTTACCCTTGGCAAAAATCTATGATGAATTCAGCAGAAACAAAAGATGGAAAAAAACTAAAAGGCTGAAAACAGAAGTTAAGAAATTCACACAAGACTTGCAGTGGGAATTTGTTAATAGCAAGATAATTAAAACGTTGCAATAGCTTGTTAAGGAATATGGGAACACACTGTGTTTGTGAATTAGTGAATTAACTTAGGTAAAATTCTAGGAAAAGGAAGTAGCTTAAAGAATGGAGGAGCACCTCTGACCTGCACAACCTGTCAGTCACTGAGAAAGCTGCAAACCTATGTATTCTCCCAGGGGGACAGAGTTAGTGCACCAGTGATGGCAACAGCCAGGTCTTATGCACAAGTGGAACTTGAACTGGCTGATAACGCATCACATTTTCTCTACTTGATCGTACCAGCGTCAGTATCCAGTAAAAGGATAAAACAAGAGGCCTGGGCACCCCAGGGCCCAGCTGCAGGATCACATAATGCCTGGCAGGCACCTCAATGCCAACTTGCCAAACCTTCATTCTGGACTGTGCTGCACTTTCCCCAGGACATGGAACTTCTAAAAGTGTACATTTATCTATGGTTAAAATGTTTTGGTATCCAAGTGTCTGCACTGTCCTTTGGTGTCAGAAGTAATGATTACATGAATCACAGAYAGCTTTGGGAAAGTGAGCAAGAAAGAGGAATGTCTGGTCACTTTACAGGAGGATGAAAAAGACTCCTAACATAAAATTTGGCCCAAATACATGCCCCTGTTGGAAACGGAGGATAGAAAACCATGGGTTATTGAGAAAACCAAGTTCAGGAAAGTTTCAAACTTTATGAGGGAAATAGGGAAAATTGTGAATCATTAGTGTGGATTTTGTACTTTTGCATAAAATATTTTAGTGGAAAAAATTCAAAAACTGGAAGAACAGAAGAATGATTGAAAAACAAAGCAAGTGCATTAAAAAAATGGTAATGACCTGTTGAAGAGAGACTGATATCTGCCCACCAAGACTGTGATATAGAGCACAAAAATGCACAGAGACAGTAGTGGAGCTGGCTTGCCCCAAAGTAGAAGTGGCTGACAAGTGGAAAAAGCTGTGTTCTTGTTCTCTAAGGTCACTAAAGCCATGTGCTCCTGACTGGGACCTGGAACATTCGAGTGTGGATATCCGGTCTTCCTTTTCCTTCTCCAAAGACAAGGGAGTTTGCTGGCTTTACAAGAAGGGGCAGTTCCCATCACAATCATTAAATGAAGGTAGTAATGACCCAGATGTATTTGCACCATTGGCCAGCTGAGGAACATGATCCTGGAGACCGAGCAAAGTGTTCAGGCTGCTATAATGCAGCCTGAGTGGCCACAGTGACATGTCACCACCTGGCCCCCCATCCTAGCAGGTCATGAGAGCTGGAGGGGGAACGATCACGTGGTTGCTGAAGCGCAGGGAAGTCACCTAATTTATAAAACTGCATATAACTGTGATTAAATGCTCTGGTATCCAGGTCTCTTTAGTCTCCAAGCTGTCATTTGGTCCTGAACTGTGACAGATGTGGCACAGGTGTATGTCTACTCTTTGCCGCAGTTCTTTGTGATGCTGCAGCAGAGCATAGCTATAAAGCTCTTACCACTTTCCACTTTCACCCATTATTAACATTTTTGGCTTTAGTTACAGATTAAAAACAAATCATTATGTTCATGACATGACTGTCTTTTCTGAAGAGTTGGTGAAGCAGAATGGCCATTTTAGTCTCTTGCACCCTTTGGTAAAAATTTATTCCAGTGCACTGAACTTTCTCAGATAAGCAGCAGCTTGAATTGGGAYCTCTCCAAAGGCAAATGTCAGAAATAAAACTCTCACAGCACTATGCAAACAGATCTAAAATCACAAACAGAGATTGAACTAGGCACAGAGCTTTTGCCTGAAGTCAGATGAGGTGAATCCATCTCAGTATTCTTTGCTTAGATGCCTCAGTTGCCTAAAAGTAGGTAGATGAAACCTGGAACTCGATATTAATGAACATCTTTGTTTCAAATGAGTTATTTTCAATAACCTAGTGATATCACAAGATTATTCACTCATCACAGATCTTTCCTTTTCCCGTGTCTTTACTGTGAATTTAGAACAGACAACCATACAACTCTGACAGGAGATCCCAAGTTGCTCTTAGGAATGCAGAATTTAGGTCAGACCATGGGTTGGGCCCCAATAAGTGGAGCACTGATCTGGGCAGGGCAGGGCTGTGGTGGTGCTGGAGTCTGGTATGCCTAAAGCATCACTGAGGAATGGACACCTGAACCTGGGCTGAGCTGAAATGGGGCTCCTGGGCCGATGGGCAGGGGTTGGGAAGAGGACCATGGGGAGCACAGGACCAGGCAGCACAAGGGAGGCTGATTATAGCATTCAGAGAGGGCCCTGATAATTTTCATGAATGAAAGTTGTATGTGCAGACCAAATATAGAATGACAGACATTCAGAGGAACCTTAAGCTGTTTCAGGGTGGGAACTTAGATTCATAGAGTCATTAAAGCTGGAGGAGACCCCTAAGATCCTTGAGTCCTACCATTAGGCTAGCTCTGCCAGGCCCACCACTAAACCATGTCACTAAGCACCACATCTGCAAGCATCCCATCATCATTGAACTGACTTTGTCTTATGCTTATGTTTTTCCAAATGTATTCCATCATCTCATACTGTAATAGTTCAGTAAAAGAACTTACATATGTGGCATTTTGTCTTTTGATACAGCTGCTTGAAAGTCTTTTTAAACAGCTTCCAACTCTAAGTTTCAGTGTTGGGGCAGAGGACTTAGCAGCTTCATTTGTAACAGGCTTTTTTTTTTTCCTGAAAATGACAGCACAGTTAGTATTGAAAGAGTTTGGGTTTGGTTTTTTGGTTGCTTTTGCTGCTTTTATCATTTTGCCATAGCACTTCATTCATTGGCATTCATGCTCCTACTAGTGCTTCAGCAGAATTCAGAAGCATGTTCCATAGTGCCATGGTCATCAAACAAAGGTTAGCACTTCAGTGGAAACACAGCAGAAACCTGTACAACCTAGAGAAGAATTTCACAACACTGAAATAGTTAAATACTGATTGCAGTGGCATGCCAATACGAAGTATAAATTGCTCACAGATTTCTGCTGAGTGCCTACATTTCAAGGAAGTTTGTCAGTAGAGGTAAGGATATTTGTGCCCACAGAACCTCTACTTTCCAATTTAATTCTATTGATTAATAGGTTTATCTACTTCCTTATTACCTGTAGGCATTAGATAATGTGAATTTAAAAAACMGAGCAGAGTAGAAGTCTGTAGCCGCATTCACGTATTGTGCTCTTTATTGTATCTTCGAGGAAGACCATGTGTCAGAATCAATACAAGAAGAAAAACTCCATCAGAGAAACTCTGGGAGTAATTGCGCTTGAAGAAAGAATAATTCTTTCTGTGATTTTGAAGAGCAGAGAGGAAATATGGATATAATTCCCTATAAATTATAATTCTAATTTTTACCCAACAAGCTTYGAAATCTGACCAAGACAACGTGGGTTGATAAAGCTATCACTTTGCAGAAACCAGTGACAATTCCAGGACACACTTGGAATTTAGAAATCTCTTGCTCAAGAAAAAAACCAATATTCACATTTTGCCTGATCTTCATTTGATTAAACAAGATGTTCAGAAAAGCCCTTTTCTCTCTCACAGTCAAAGCAAGCGCATTTGTACCCAAAAGCTTTAAAGGATGCACAAAACTACATAATCTCTGTCTGTAAATGACATATCAGGTGTTCCATAATGACAGCTGCTTTAAAATTAGATCTTTTAATTTCTATTTCAAGCTAAATGAACCACAGAAAATAATTCAATTGAAAACACATCAAAATCAAATACAGAATGGATTTTGCCTGCAAGCTCATTCCATATTCTAAATTTTGCACCCAAAAGAAACTAGTAACCATTATATTCTACATCCGTGACAACAGTCTCACTGTTGTTTTTGATTATTAATTTACCTGATAAGATTAAAATGTACTAGAAGTTAATGCATGTTGTAACCAAGCACCAGACCTTCCCCTTCCCATTGCTATGACAGCCAAGGTTTTAACACAATAATACCAGGTGCATAGATTTCTCATCTGTAGGATAAATAGGTAAGAACATGTGAATTCTGAATTCATGTCTTATCGTGTTGAAAAGTTGCAGCTTCAGACATTCATAAGATTTTTTAATAACAGTTGTTACACATTAGTATCCTAGAAGATTTTTAAGACTTCCAAAAAAGTTTGGTTATGGCAAAAGAAACTCAAACAAACAGAAAACTCTTCAAGCACTAAAATAGCCTGTGGCATTTGACCTTCAGTTCAACAGTAAATCTTCAGTCATTTAGGAAACTCAAGGCCCTTTTAAGGTGTAGTTCTCTCTAAAAYAGAACCTGAAATACAGCTGATGAATTGCACTCTGGTGGTGCTTATTTCTCCTCTTAGAGTATAAAAGGGCAACTGCTGGTGACTTTGACAGTAAACTTTAGACCTTTACGGTGAGTTTAACCCCATCCAAGAAAATTCAGTCTTTTACTGATGAGTTACACTTAAAATGCTGAGGCATGAAATGAGACCAGCAGTCATATAACCCAACTTTACACGTTATAGGCAATATAACACTGACAATAGGAAAAGGTAGGATTAAAGTGGAGCAATAGGGTTGCTCTGTATTCCTCCTTTGTATTGTTTTTGAGATTTATGGGACCACACAAAGAACAAAATATATGAAACATCTTATTARCTACTAATGAAAGCATTCACTTGAAAAGGGAGCTGTTGTCTGTTCCAGGTAGAGCTTAAACATTTACATTAAACATTCACTGTATAAAATCCTAACAGACATTACCGTAATCTGTCTGCCCTAAGATACTGATTCATTATAGCCTTTAATATTCATTTTTACTTTTTGTGGTAGTTTTTCTTGAACATCTGTATTTTTCTAGCATCCCTTTTAAAATCTGGACTTCATCACTGTGAAGTATCCTAACATATTTGAGACCATTGGCTTTCAGTATAAAATATTGTGGTTTGTCATGAGTTACATAGGAAATCTGCATCTTCTTAATTAATCCCAATCCAAAGTTTCCACTTTCTCTTACCACCTTCTATCTCCTGCAGCATCATTAAGTGCGTCAYAGACTACCTGGTCTCTCTTGGCCTTCTCATACAAAACTGCTCTTTCTCTGAATCATCACTGCCAGAATTCCTTCAGCGTTGCTAATTTATGCACATGCCATTTGGCACTCAGCAAGACCTATCAGAATTTCCAATTTATTGGATGCCCTCTATTCTTCACTTGGCTCCTTCTCCTCAAATAATAACATGCTCTTTTTTATTATCTTACAGCCACAACACAGAACAAACTGACAAGAGCTTATGAAAAAAAACAAAGAGAAAGAGAGGAAATAGGATAAAGAACCTTGTCTGCTACTTTTCATCTCTCCTCCCAGACTTCCTATCCTGTTTAGACAAGTTTCTTACGCCTGTGTTTTCTGCTTTATGGATCTGGCTTACCTTCTTACTTTAATAATTGTGTGGGTTTTCCGTGTATGTTCCTCAAATAATACAGTATTTTCACTTTTCATATGAGCATGAATAAAAGGCCAGTTTAAATATACGAAGCTCTTGATGTTCTCTTCCAAGTCAGGAACATATGTACTCCAGGTAAGCATATGCTCAGGCTTTCACACATGCCGAAGGCTTATATACCAGCAGCATACTTTGCATCTTCCTTATATATTAACATGTGGTTTCAGTTGTGGCAATACCAGTTGAGGAAATGTTGTTTAGTATCCCTGGAAAGATACAATCAACAGGGTCAGTGATTTCTTATGTCCTGGTAAAACATATGCTCATGTTCACAAACAGGACTTTATTATTAGAGACAAAGGCTAACCTTCTCATAATCTATTTTTAAGATAAGCTGCAAAAAGCAGCCCTTCAAATGGAAGGAAGTCCATGAATAATGGCTTGTCGTCTGAGCAGGAGCCAATAGTTATGTACTCAAGAATGACCTTAGTATGTTAATCCATTTTCAAGTAAAGCTGAACAGTGACCTATCTGGGCTGCCTCCAAGGCTGACCCATTTAATTTTCTACCTGGGAGACATCTTCACGTTCCTCCTTCTTTTCCAGACCAAAGTGAGTAGTTACTTGCCTGGGAGGCACTGTACCAGGTTTGATGAATTACCTCACAGGCTGACCCAAACCTGTTCCTGTCTGGAAGGCACTGTCTTTCTATTGACCTAATTATTAAGCAGACTGTAACAGTTACATATCCTAAGATGTGTAATGTAAATTATATCTAAAAGTGACTGTCTGTAACTTTAGATTAATAATTCATATTTAAAGTCATCTTGATTTTTGAAAGTAGCAGTGACTTTTCCTTCTGAAAAATATTAGGACATTCACTTAACTGTTGTAAATATTTTTTTTTTACTTGGTCAGTTTTCTGATTTTTATGCTTCAAAATGTAGAARAACAGAAATTTATATTTTAAGGTTTTCAAGGTTATTGTGAAGCTTAATTTATGATCTTAAATTCCATTGTAATCTTCATTTAAAAGATGTAAATGYGAATGAGTAATGGTAGTATTTCTTAAATCTGTTCTGGAGTTCACTAAGCTCTTAAAAAATGAGCCGTGTACATGACAGGTGAGATTTATATGTGAACGTTGTCAATGATTACAGAAGAACATACAGGTGAATGAGTAATAAGATTTAATAACAAATTATATGTTAAATACAAAAAAAGACAAGTAATGAATGATCTTGGTAGTAAGACTAACAGAATAATAGAGAATATGAACAAAACTGGAAATGGAAAACTCATGAGTTGAGAACCATTCAGCAATAATAAATTAGCATCAAAAAGCTATAATTCCTTCCTTAAGAAATGTAATCTCCACCATTATCACAGTAAGGTAAATATATTTTTTCTGCACAATTTTTCAGAAGAAAAAAACAACAGAGAAAGCATAGCAAGAAATAGATTGCTAAAATCAACTTCTACATTATTGATAAAGCATTATTTAAATTGCAGTGATGACCCCAGGTTCACTTCACATAGAAGCTGAATGCTCCTCCTAAAACAAAAAGGAAAATTTCCTGCTTTGAACATATTTGGAGTTCTCTGTTTTTGCAGATGTGTGTCAGAGCAATTGGTCAAGCAAATTAAAAAGTCCAAAATAAAGCAGTCCAATCAATTAAAATGAGTACTGATATTTTTTATGGTTTTTAGATTCATCTGACCTTTTCCTTGCAGTACTCAGAGATATAAGCTTAACTATTTTATTCTACTTTTCATTTAGAAAGGGTACGATTTTGAAATAAAAGTGTTTAAGCAATACGATTTCACCATGGATGAATCAGATGTAAATACTTGAACGTGTGCAGTAGGAGGTGTTGTAGAGGGATTTASACACATGATAACATAGCCAACCTTCAAAGTAAATAATTCATTTTCAAGGTTATGCCTGTGAATATCATTACAGAATACAACAGGCAGATCAGAGAATGCCTCTGAAATCAGACAATACATAAGAGAGAGAAGGTCCAAGCCGCACAAGACAGACCATGACAGAGGACTGAGATGTAGCCTGTCTGTCTGCGATCCATAAATAAGATACACTCTGCACTATGGACACAATCTCAAGGAAAACTGCTCTATCCTCTTTCTGCATACTGTGGATTGGTTTAAAGAGTGCTCAGTAATCATTGTGACAGAAATTAGGTGCAGAATCTATCCAAATAGTTGACTTCTTTCCCCTGGCTGACAACCAGATTTCTCCTTTTTTTGACATTCTGACTCTCCCAACTCTAAAGGCTGTCTGTCCTGTCGTGTGAAACTGAGTGAAAATCTAGTGGTGTTTTCTATTACCTCATCATGCTATCTCAATCTGTGTGACTATATCACAGTTTTGTATACAGATCAGAATTCTTTTTTAATCATTCTCGTATTGACAGAGGTAGTAAACACCCTGCTTCTCTCGTTAAAGTAATAATTAAGGCATTTCATACATTTTGAATAGTGTTTTATTCTTACAGTTGCTGCCAGTGTTGTTACCACTAGAATTATTAGTTAAACTGTGCCAGTGGTTTTATAAACTTCCAGAATACATCAAACTCCTTGCCCAGTCATCCAAACTTAGTTTGAAGATAAACCAGCTTGACTCTTTTGCTGTTAAGAAAGGCCATGAGAAAAAAAAATACGAAAAAAAAAGTAGCATAATGTCCAGATTGCTATGTCTATGGAAGCAAATATCTAAAGATGGAGATCTGTTTTCTAATGAACAGAACTGCTGAATAATTGGAATTTCCATCCCACAAAATTCTTTATATTTAACAGGCATCATTTTACTTTGAGTCAGCATATATATCTGAAAATGTAGATGTTCCCCTGGAAGGGAAATTTTCAGAAATAATTAAGTTACTTATTCTATTCCCCCATTCTGTTGCTGTGGAATACAGATCAGAAGGGGTTTTCTCTTTTTACATAGAAAAAATTCTTTTTAATTATTTAATATTTCAGTGGTGTAGACTTTGAGAAAACATATTTAAATAGAAAAGAATACTCCATAAATTAAACTCTCCCTTACTGCTTAAATTAAATGCTCTTATTTGCTGTGTGCCATGAATTACATGCTCTTTCATTCTTTTAAGTCTTCCAACCRAAAAATGTCAGAGAGGATCTTGATTTTTGAACAATGCAAAGCTGGGTTCTGTATTTTGGCATGTATGTTTGTGTTTAAAAATATTTTCAGGATACTTTTAATATTATATTTAAAAGAAATAACATAAATACATAACGAAAATGTTTGAATTAATAAAAAAAATACCAAAAGTTCAAGTCAACTTGAAAGATCTGTGTTAAAAATGTGCTTCTTTCAAGATGTGGCTAAAAAGCAAGCACCCTGGAGAATTTAAAAAAAAAATCAACTTCACCTTGTGCTTAAAAGCCCTAAGGGCTGCACTTACAACGTGTCACCTTATCACTCATGCTTGAAGTGCTTTGCTGCTTAATCATGTAATATTCTGATCTTGAACAATRTCTGAGGGAATGAAGAACCTCTGTCTTATTCAAATCTCACTAGAGCATTGTGTGTGATAGAGTAGAAGGTTTGGTCAATATGCTTTTGCTTTTTTACTCCTTGTTAAAATTCTGTAAACTTACTGCAAAATTCTGAGAGTAGTAGTGAGAAAACTCTCCTCCACCAGGATTTTTCTCAGCCCACTTTTAAACATGATCCATAATTTGATCAAATGCTCTTGGGCACTATTAAATAGTAATAATGAACTTCACCTAAAGCCCTTAGTAATTTTGTTCCACATTTCCTTCTCTAATTATCCACTATTCCCTATTTATTATTGCTTCATTCCCTGCCTTGAGGCCTTCTAAAAATACTAAGAATGATAAATTAAACAATACATTTTGGCACCAAGTTAACCAKTGGGGAGGGTTATAATTTAATGGGTTGTCTTCTGAATTAATTATTTCTGAATTATTTAATTGCAGCTTCTAAACAAAATTTCTTACTCAAAGTGTGATACTGAAAGCTAAATTATCTTCTCACATTCTCTAGAAAAAGGAAAAGCAAAATATCAGAAAATCCCCGTTTAAATTCAATTCACAAGGTGTCTCTACACAGATCAATAAAAGCCTTCTATTTTCTTTTATATGTATGTTTTTGCTAATCAGCAGTGTCTCCTCCCCAGAGTCACAACAGTATTTTTCTACATAATCTCATAAGTGTAATCGCGAGGCAAATGGCACACTGTTAATGTCTCTTTTTTCCCATCTTTATTTTCTAAGTAAAATAGTCATTRGCTTTTATACGACATCCTTATACTTTTCATTCAGAATCAATTTTAAATAAAGCTCTGATTTTATTTTTAATATTAGAACTCACTTTTCACTCTCTGTTCTTTAACAGCTTTGTTGTTAATTCCTGATACAACTTCACACATTCTTAGTTCCTAAAATACATATTTTTATTATTTTGAGGAATATGACATTTGGAAAAATGCTAAGTAGGTGGTGGCATTTGTGTGTGTTATCTAAACAAGTTTATATAGATTAACCCATCTAAAAATTTTGCTGAGATACAGCAAAGAAAATCTGTCAGTACCTAGATGCATACTCTAGACACACTTTTCTGCATTGATACTGAAAATTCTTATTAGGGAAATAATTAAGCATGCTATGCAGCTTGTCACTTCTCTGGGATTGACAAAAGGAAAGGAAAGGAAAGGAAAGGAAAGGAAAATCAGGTCGTGTGATCCATTTAGCATAATGCCCTACATTTTGCAGGACTGTGTTCTTTCCTAAATAAAGGAAGGCCATGTAATTGTTGAACTTAGTAGGCATGTGGAAATCTGAGTTTTATTCCTCATAATACTAATTAATTTCTGTGATTCAATATAAAATTTTCAATACTATTGTGTACACAGTTTCCATGGATACAGTTCTATTTCAGACTGTTTGTTTTCCTGCTATTTTTGGTGCTATGGCTATGAGGTGCCAGAGCAATACTCCAGTATTTGTCATCCTACCCAGAACTGGTGCAGAGAAGAAAAGGAAAACATGTCCCAATCACTCAGAAATTCCAGATCATTTTAGTGTGAATTTATTGACTCCTTAGTAGCCACAAAAGATAAGAATATACTCTGTTTTTACCCTGTAAATAGAAATTTGCTGAAGCTTTTGTTGACATATTTTTTAACATGTATTAAGCAGGGTTATTCCTTCAAATCCATCATATAGCTATTTCTATTTCTCCATACTGGCCTTGGGCATATCTGCGGATTCATCCAGGTTCACTTTAAGACATCAACTATCTTTAAATTTATGAAAGATATTTGATGAGGGATAGAACAAAAAAAGCACCATAAAAAGTGTGCAAGATCATATGAGCTAAAATGTAGCATCTTACCACCTTATTTATATCTCCTACACTCCCAGACCCATATTTTTCCCCTTTTAATTTACCAGAATACTTCAGGATACATTGCGTTCAGTCACTCACTCATGTACTGGACATGAGGCAGAGAAATCCTCTGACCCAGCTTTTGTCACRTAATATGCCACTTTTCTAACTCAAGACTAAGCTGTGAGCAGTGGTATCTGTAGCAGCTGTCTTCCTGGCATAAGAAGAAGATGATGATAAAGTGACATGAGCTATACTTGCCTGAAGGATCCCAAGCTGTAAGGCAAGGCCGCAAATTAAACATCTGAATCTGCACTGTCCTAGAAACTTTCCATGTATTATCTGAAGCAAGGTAAGAGCCTGTGGGCCAGAGTTTTCTTTACTCTTCTGGCAATTCTGCTCCAGCCTACTCTGAATTTCAGTCTGACTCTCTTAGAGGAATTTCGGTCCATGAATGACAGACAAAAGCCTAACAATCTTCTGCTAGAAAAATGTCCATGTATTTGTGCTGCTCCTAGGTACAAATCCTCAACATTACACAACACTGTTGAGTCTTGGGGCTAAGATGGGAAGTGTGATAGATTGTAGAGTTGTTTGTGGTACAAAGACAAAGTATTGTATGATTTTTTGATAGGTAGCAATCAAGAAGGTTAGATATTTGCGTTACCTCAGTTTCTGATTTTAACAGAAAATTGACTATGGACAACTAACTGTCCATGTCTTGTAAAARGAGCTTTCTGAAGAGCAGAACAGAAGCAGTAAAAGGAATACAGCAAACTGTGATCTTTTGGCACATGATGAGGTTAGAAACTCCTGACAGGAGTGTACTTTCTTGCATGGAACAAGACCCAAACCTTAGAAATTATGAAAAGAAGAAAGTTTTCTGAAGCACCCAAAGATGGCTGTGTGACTTTCTGCTTTTCACAGATTCAYAGACTGAAAAAGAGTGGAAGATCTGCCTTGTGAAAATGCAGAGGCATAAGCTGATTTTTACTTAATTTGACTCATAATCACATGTGCAGTTTTCTCTGTTTGAAGAATTGTTCCATTCTAGTCTCTTATTTTCTGTTTCAAGCATATCATTGATCTAAATCCTGGAAGCAAATGGGAAGACAGTCTTACTGGAACAACCTCATAAACCAACCATTTGCCTGTGTTTCTCTGATCTGAGCCACTTAGAGGCAGTGGGTTGATGAGTATCTTTTCTTTTGTTGTTAAACTTGATCATCCAGGACATAATTAGCAATAAAGATGTTCCAAATTGCAGATCTTCCAAGTCCAGCTGATTAAATCTAGACATAATGGCCTCAATCTCTTTAATAAGCCTCCTTAATGCATCTTCCTTAATTTAAAGTCTGGAAGCTGTTAATCATATCTGTGTTATGTGTAGGTGATTTTGCTTTCCTTTAGCCATCTTTTCATAAATACTTGGCACATGTATGGCAATGAAGTAGCGTGTTTGATGAAAGCATGAAGTCATATATACTGGCAGTGGCATGAAATCTTGACTACAGCCAATAAAAATATCCCATTTTCTGAAGASCAATAAAATTTATCTAAAGACATAAAATTACAAGAATTATACTGGATACAGCTAGTATATTAACCAGTTAAGAAAATAAAGATAAAGTGGGAAAAAGTTTTAAACAACTGAAAATAAAAAAGGAGAGTTTTTTTGTATACTGTTATTTCAACATTTTGTGTTAGACAAAAGTGTGGGAACAATGTTTCAAAACATATTTATACATTTTCTAGAAAGCTGGATAAACAAACATGCACAAGGATATGTTTCTTAGGGAAAAAATGTGTTTTCACATAGTGAACTTGATAATCCTCAAATATTAGGTAAGTTATACAAAATCTGAAATAGCCATGTAATTTTTGAACATGAAAACATGATGTGGCTTTAAATATCTGCACAGAAGGGTCACCATTTGGCATTTACAGATAGCTTTGATTAAGTAGTTCTTATAATTTTGAAAAGATATTTATAATGGTCTTAGTTAATTGTTCTGAAATAGTATTCACAAAAATACTGGGTTCTTTTTATTTATTTTACAAACATCATAAACTATTTTTGTTCAAGTAATCTGTCCTTTTCTTTCCAATGGATGTTTTACAAGGGCATGTAGTGACAGGACAATTGGGAATGGATTGGTAAGTCTAGATTGGATATTGGGAAAAAGTTCTTTACTGTGAGGGTGGTGAGGCACTGGCACAGGTTGCCCAGATAAGTTGTGGATGCCCCATTCCTGGCAGTGTTCAAGGCCGGGTTGGATGGAGCTCTGAGCAACCTGGTCTAGTGGGAGGTGTCGCTGCCCATGGCAGTTTCCTTACAACAGAAACTATTTGATTATTATATAATTTTAAATAACCTGGAGTTCATAAATACAAAAGTATTTTATTTACTTCTAAGAAGCTCTATGTCTGTGTGTAAAACTACTTTGTCTTTCTTCAATCTGTATGATAATGTTTCTGATTAATTATTTAAATAAAAATTTTAAGCTATATTTTCATGCCGTCTTCTTTATATTGATGTAGGAGAATGCAAGTACTGTGTATTTTTTTTTTGCTAATGTCCTAAATTGTCAAATGAGCTAATGTTACTAAAATGTTTTTTTTCTTTAATAGAAAAGGATAAAAAAGAATTGCCATTCATAGCTGAGTTTTGAAATAAAGATTAGAGTGATTCTAGTAAAATCCATGTTCACAAATCTTTCTTACAGTATGCACATCATTTTGCTAGTAGCTCTACCAGCACAAGTTTGATTTTTTCCTTTAATTTCATTGCAAGATTCATGAGTAGAAGCCTGCTCCATTTTCAGTTCTATTTCTGCATTTTTCATTATCCCACTTGCATGTACCTGACATCCTCATGCAAATGTACAGTGACCTGTTCTTCTCATAGTTATTCAGAGCTAAGTCCTGTAGTTATTTAGGGTGAATGTAAGAACTGAAGTAGTATTTTGAGTCTCAATGTGAATATTTCAACTGAAATACAACAATAACATAATGTATGTTCTTCATTGAGCTTCATATTTCTTTTGTACAAAATTGGTATTAAAGTTCTTTGATCATTTTGAATGTCTCTGTGTTTAAGCTCATAAAACTGTTAAAGTTCATTTAAAATGTTTAAAACATTGTGAGGAATTAGATAAATTTGTAAATTTTTTTGTGTACTGGTAAAAGGTAAATCACTTGCATATTTTTTCAGAATACATAATCTAATCAATTTTGACTGAAGTGTCATATGCACAAAAATAAATGCTCATAGGCAATTATTAGCAAATTTTTCTTTCACTGAGAAAGAGCCAGCTCTTCATACATTTTCTGGCTTTTCTRTCTTGACAGAACTGTAGAAGAATTCTCATTATAATGGCTGTTATTCTAGAAGTGTAAAAGCTGCACACTTAGAAAATGTTGGCATGTACGTAACTACCCAGGAGTTCTTAAGCAAGAGGATATACTCAAGGCCCGAAAAGTACATGTATATGAAGTGATTCTAACATATCTGCTTAGTGAATTCCACAATCCAGACYGTCCCAGACTTGCTGTAGACTTTAGGCATAAAGTGGGGGACAAAATAAAACGTACTGAAAATGAGTTTGGTTACTACCCAATAGCTACAGCAAAAAGTAGCAGATATCATGTTCCTTATAGAATATTCCTATCCCAAATATTTATATTGCATTGAATATCTGTGTTAATTAAAATCAAATACTGTAACCTGATTTTTTTCAAAAAACTCCTGGTACTTTTTATGAATGAAGAATAAAAAAGATGTTAAGTTAGAAAATTGAATCAAAATTCCAAATGCGTGGAAGTGTTCTTCTTAGAGAATATATTTCCTTTTAGACCAACTTTCAGGTCAGGAGAAATGGATCAAATTTGTTTTCTATCTATACTTTCTGGCTGGTGAGGTGACTTCCTTCAATGCCATGACTAAGGTACAGGGAAGTCTCRAATTTTCTTAAAGTTCAGAAAGCTTGGGCTTCTCACAGCACAGCTCAGATCAACAGCAGCCAACCTTATCCAAACCCTGAACCTAGAGCTGGAGAGCTGGCTGGTACAGTAGGAATAATGCTGAAGACCTCCTTATCAGAAGAACTAGCATATTTTGACTCATTGTTGTTGAAAATCTTAATAGTCCTCTGCTCTGCAGGCTGCCCTAGAGACACCACTTTTCTATCTGAACTTGTACTAGGATTATCCTACGGTGTTATCTTCAACCCTTGTACTGTGACATGTAAGGCAATTGAGGTGTAGGGAAAAAGCAAAGTTAAATTGTTTCTTTGCCCTCCTTTCTGCCATAAGGACCTTGGGAAGTCATAGCTGGTCTCTGAAGTTTAATTTCTTCATCAGGAAATTGGAATGAGCTCCAGTTCTTCCTTGCCAAAGAGCTTTTTGTTCCCTGGCTGAAAAAGAAGCAACAGACACTAATTAGGTATTATGGAAATATTAAAGTGCTTAATAGCAAGCACTCCTACGTGTACTAGACACACAGAGAGTTCTCTTGTACATATTTCTAAAAAAGGTATMGTGTTATGATTTCTAGAATCGCCAAGTGAACCTGTTATTGACATGTTTCTAACTTCATTGTATGATTTGGAAGCATCTTTTTCCTTTAGTGCTGTTACCTTGAGGGAAATAGAGAAAAAAAAGCAATAGACTAAGATTGACTGTAAATCACTGATGACTCAGGGAGTCAGATCTCTTGCAGGGCTCTGCTGTGGAGAAGACCACAGTGGTATTGTTTTATTATCTCTGCTTTCAAGATAACCTGCTATGAATACTAATGTTAAGTGGAAAAAATGAACAAGAGATCGGGTGCAGGTATACAATAGGCAGAAATAGAATGTGGTTGTCAGCTTTTATTTCCATCTTTTTTAGAATAACTAGGTCTAATCTATAAGCTGTTAATTTTGTTTAAAATGGTGTACTCTCACATTATGGTGCATTGATTTCAATTTTCTGAGCTGCTCCTAAACTAGATCATTTTTTTAATTAGGCATGTGTAGTGTCTTGAAACTAGAAAACTCACAAGTTCTCTTTTAGAGGAAACTTAAGCAACGATGCAGAAAACATTATACTTCAAAAATTCTTAAAATACCCTCACTCCAAAAACCCAAATGTTTAAAATTTCAGCATATATCACATAACAATAGTCATAGATAGTAGGCTACGTGGCAGGATAAGATATGTTATCATTAAAAGTATGCCACAAAGTATTAAAGGAAAGCAAAATATTTCACAATGAACATACAGTATTTTAGATTGGGYTGTTATCTGATCTCATCTCCTGCTATATGTTAGCTGAGGTTGCTCAGGACCTTCTACAGCTGAGCTTTTTAATATCTCCAAAAATTAAGATTACCCGGCCACCCTGGAGAACCTCTTCCAGTGTTTGACTGTCCTCACTACGAATGTAAAAATATATAGTCACTTTCCATTATGGCAGCTGTCAACTACCATAGTCTCTAAACTTTTTGCTTAGCAGCTTGGACAAGATTCTGGCACTCTCCTCTCCCTAACAGATAAAAGGTAGCTAAATGCAGCAAACAGGTTGTTTCCCAGCCTTCTCTTTTCCGTATTGAAGAAACCCAGCTTCCTTGGCCTTTCTTTATTTAATATGTTTCTCCTGCCTGTTCACCATTCATTTTTTCAATTTTTCTCCCATACTGGGGAGCCCCAAACTAGAAACGATTCTTCAAGTGCAGCCTCAGAAATGCCCCACAGGGGAGCACAGTTGCTTCACTTTGCCCGTTGGCTATGCTTGTCCTAATGCAAACCAGTAAATCTTTAGCCTTCTAAAACAGAGACTCACTGCCGATTCAGGCTGACCTAGTGGACAACTAGGACCACCAGATCCATTCATACAAAACTACTTTCCATCCAGTCAGCATCACCAAAGTTGTGGCATGGTGTTATAGCATCCCAAGCAGAGCACTTTTTGTTTGTATAAGCTGAATTTTATGCTGTTTCTGCCGGCCCATTCCTCAAGATCCTGGAATTTTCTCTGAATGACAGAGTACTAATTACTTCCCAAATTTGGTTTCTTCTGCAGACTCACTAAGTGTATTCTTTCCCTATCTCTAGGTCATTGCTGTAGATGGAGTGACGCACTTCACTTCTAAGAGAGAAATAGCAGAATGTTTATTGTTGCAGAACAGTGATTTAACAAATCTTGATACTAAATGCAACAATGGTTCCAAAAGATTCAATGGCAAGGTGTGCTGCTTTACTGCATAGAGTACAGGGTCAGGCAAAACTCTCAGGGAAACATTCTGTTGAGTCATGAGGTTCAGAAAGGATCTCCTTGAATCCTAAACTCTTCTGAGAGGACTTTAGGTCTGTCTGGATCCACACAGTACCAGGCTTGGTCAGTGGTTTTTGTCTAAAGAACCATATGTGCACAACCAATCCTTTCTATCACTTAGCTAAAATTTCAAAGCTTCAGTGTACTTATTCTGATTTACTTACCAAGTGTCTGATGAGATGATTCCCTCACCCTCAAGGAGTAACCTTGTGAGGTGTTCCTGTGCAAGGGGAGTTCCTGGTGTGCAGACCATTGCCATGCAGGAGAGCCTGATGGGTCCTGAACTGTCCACTATATATGGAGTAAGATGGAGACTTATTGCCATTTTTGCAAAGCAGCCATATTTTCAGTTGGCAAATGTTCAACTATCCCTCAGCTGCTGAGCAAGGCTTATGTCCCTTAGGTGTTGAGCACCTAAGATGTAAGGCCCTTAACTGTTGTATTACCTCTATGCCAGATGCAGCCATCACCACAACCCAAGCAAGGGGAGGGAGCATACTACCACAGTTACCGATGAAGATGTCAAACAGGATAAACCCTAGTATTAATCTCAAAGGAATAACACTCAAAAAAAAAAAAAGATTTTGAACTGCTGATGACTTATAAGCAAGTTTTTTGTCAGTCCAGTGAGTCTTACCTACCTTTTCTCCATCTTTTTAGGCCATTTCTTTTCAGTTATACTACACAGATTTTACAGCTGACCCTGCTGCACTTGCCCACTCAGCCAGATAACTTGATGTAGAAGACAATCATATTGAACAGGCATGATTTGCCCTTAGTGAATCCATGCTAGCTGTTTCCAACTACCTTTCTCCTTGGAAATAGCTTCCAAAAGGATTTGCTGCCTTTTCTTCACAGACAGCCTGTATTACCTTGGCTCTTCTTTCAATTTTAGAAGATGGGCATAATAATTGTCTTTTTCCATGCTACAGGGAACTCCTTTGACAGGTACAACCCTTTGAAGATGACAGACAGAGACCTTGAAATGGCATCTGACAGGTCTCTCAGAAGTGTTGAATGTCTTCAGTCTGTCCCCATTGAATGTTTATACAGTTTGTTAACATGTTCTCTAACTTGATATTTTCCTGCTGTTAAGTTGTACTTCATTTAGTCAGACATGGGAGGCCTGACAGCAGACATTGCAAGTACAAACTAATACAAATGAGAAAATTAGTATCTCTGCCTTTTAATTCTCCATCATCAGCGGTTCACTTGCCTCAGTAATGGCAAGCCTACATCATCTTTGGTTTCTGTCCTGGTTGTTGCCAACGTACTTACAGAGCCCTTCTTGTTGCCTTTCACATTTCCAGTTTCAACTATGAGCTTTAGTTTGCTTAGTTGCCTAATTCTATCCATGCATCTCATGTAATATGCCTATTTTCCTCCTGGTAGGAAATCTCTGTTTCCTTCTTCCATACTCTTTCTATTTGCATTTGAGTTCAATCAGGAGTTTTCATCCATGCTTGCCTTATGTCAAGCCAGTCTGATTTCATTACAATAGGATTGACCATCCTTGTGCTTTTAGGAGTCTGTCCTCTAAAATAAGCAGCTCTCTTGTGATTTGGTTTGTTGGGGTTGGAGGTTTTTTCTTTTTTTTTTTCTTTTTTTTTTTTCATTTAAAGTAGCATCCAAGAGATTCTTTCTACCAATTACCTGAACAAGAAAAAGTCTGATCTTCTAGATCCCATGTCTTGACTGTACAAGTTCTCTTCCTCATTTTTCTGAGGATACTTAATTAAATCATCTGATGGCCCTTGGAATGAAGGCTGCTGTTGACCAATCACGCTACTCATTTTTATTCAGAAGTAGCAGTTCTGGCAGATCTGACTTCCCAGTTTCTGTCCATACAGAATCTGCATCAAAACACTGTGCTTAATGCACTCCGGAATTCTCCTGGTTTGCTTGCATTCAAACATATTGACCTTCCAGAAGATGTTGGAGTAGTGGAAGTGCTCCGTGATAACTTTGTATTGCAACCATAAGACTTCTTCATGTGTTTTGAAGCATTAATGAAAAACTATTTGGTCAGGAGGTCAGGATCCAGCAGCTGCCATCATGTTCTGTCTGTCTGTCCTCAAATCCAGTTTCAAAAGCCACTGATCAGCCTATTGTATCTTCCATAACACTAAGCTCTATGAATTTAGTTAATTTATTGACATAAAGAACAACATGCCTTTGTTTTCTCCCCTGACTCTTTTCCCAATATGAACCCATCACAACATGCCCCACATTCCACTACCAAGACTGCAAATTTAGCAAGATTTGTAATAACATTAGAACTAACTTTGTTCCTAAATTATCCATCTGCTACAAAATCTGTTTGTCTCTCCTGTCCTCCATTCAATTACACTTCCGCTACCATTCTGAATTTGCTGGGAATAGAAGTCAGGTTTTATCTCTGAAGATGAATCCAACACAGTTCTGTAATGTACTTCCCTGAGAATAAGAATATAATTAATACACTTTCTGTAATTTGTCCAGGATTGTGGGGTTTGGTTTGTTTATTTGTTTGTTTAGAGGGGTTTTTTGTGAGTTTTTTTCTTTTTTATTTTTCACCTGTTCACATATTCACATCCTCAGACAAACATGCCTCAGCAGCACAATGTGCTATGATACAAAGCTGCCTTTTTACTACAAGTTATCAGGAAAAATGCATTAGATTTCCTATATTCTTGTGTTCAGGCATACATTTCAACTATTCTTAAAGAAGACTTGTACATTTTAATTTATATTTGTGCATAAAGTGAAGAATTAGCTGTAACACCATGACTTCATGCGTGTAAATTAATTACGTGTTTATTATCTGAAAGAATAATAATGTGAAAATACCACCCCTCCCTAGTCTCTGCAAACTTCTAACTGAAGCCCCTTTAAAAAAATATATATTTCTTGACAACTACAGTGAGTCCTGCATGTTTTTGGTACATCCAACTTGACTTTCCACAGCAATTTGTCCTTGTGATTCAGCAGTTTAACATGGCTAGAGGACCATTCCCAATCAACAGTTTGGATGTTGACATTTTTTTAAAGAATAAAAGAGTTTAAAACTATCAACACAATCTAGTCTGTACCAGTTGGCCTCAGGGACAGATCATGGCTAYGTATACTTTCTTTCCTAATATATTCACACAAAGTAGATAGTTCATTTTTACTTATTAGTCATATTGAGTCTGAATTTCAAAAATCCTTTATTATGTATTGTGAAAAGTCTAAAGATTGGATGTTTTATAAATACAGTGTAAGAATTCCGTTTTTCATGTGAGAGGAATCACTCATAAGTAGAAATACAACATAAATACAAATAAATCATGATGGCACTGCAGATAAATAATTGTTCTCACTACTTTTCTGTCACATTGATTTACAAGGCTTCTTCTTTTAGCCTTGGGTTTAGGAACATCTCAGTTTTAGTCAGTTTAGAACAATAACTTGATTTTGAGAATTAATTACAACTATCTTATTAAAGTGCTTTTAAAAATCACAAGTCTTATGATGTAGAGAAGTGATTATTGGTGTCTTGGAGAGGTTTTATTGCCTTGATGTTAACTGTCATTGAAAGATGATTAACTGGATCTAGGATACTCTTCAGCTATTCAGATCACAGCTTTCTTCCAAGTCATTACATATTTTCCTTTTGTCAATTCAATGTTTCCATTCAATTTATGAAACTGTACAGGCTGCCACACATTATAAATTTCATATAGTCACAATCTATCCTGTCTTTAAATTCAAAATGCTTTAAGTTAGACTGGTGGTTAAAAAGACTGAAATTAAATAAAAGACATCAGGACTAGTGTGTTATGCTTTTATTTTAATTAAAAACCCACTGAAATGAGTACTAGGCAGGTCTCCACAAGTGAGTGAAATTAGGTGCTAGCTTCTCTGTTCTAAGAAATATGGACATAAAACTTTAGTGTGAAATTGTATCTACCTAAAACAGTACACTTATTTTGCTTCTCATGTCTACTCAACCCTTAAGCTGGTTTTTTACTTTATATTGCTGTTATAGCCTGTGTCTTGCCTGAGAATCCATTAGTAGTCCATGTAGCTGCATTGCCTGGCTCATTGGAGAGACAGTATCAATTTTTCTTTCATTACCTTGACTTCTTTTCCCATTCCTCTCCCGTCTTAAGGTAGAGGTGAAACAAATGTGGGTTTTTTGCATATACTTAAATTGTGTGATGCAGGTCAGCAGCGTAGGGTTATAGGGGCCCCTTAGGTTTCCTAAAAATGACACAGGAGATAGACAAATCTCACCTTGAAAAATAAAACTTCATATTCTGACCTACCTTTACTTGGGCATCTAGCAGTTCAGTGTCCAACAGATTTATGTCACGTGCTATTTTTGCACTCAGTAAGATACAGTTAGCCACCTCCAGAAGGTATTTCATGTTGTGTTAGGATGGACAATGAAAATTACATTAATAGACCTCTGGCGGTTCCTACTTTTTCTACTAGGACATGAAAGAAGACTGAAAATTACTATAGTATAGATGTCTAACTTTTAGACAAACAAAAGTAATTTTACCCTATGTTTATCAGCTGGTTAAGTTGTCTTACATGTGGTAAAAATTATGTTTAGACAAATGATATAGTCACAAAATAACACTTTTTAATTTTTTCCCTCGAAACACAAGTCCTGGGCAACAGCTTTATATGGAAACTCTTGGCTTTATTTTTAGAACAAATTTGAAAGTCAGATTTTCTGACAAAGAGGCAATCCATACAGGTTTATAATATAGACGGTAATATTATTTGTTTTGGTTTTTTCCTTTCTAGGAGAATGAAATTTTAATCCTGTCTCAGGAATCTTCTAAAAATCTGTGTTTGGTAGTATTATTACTTTTTTAGTAAAATATTTGGTTATTTCTTAATTACAGAGAGTCAAAAATAGGTAAATATCTTGACCTTCAGCATGAACCCTGCTGAAGCACTCTTTATAACTGGTCAGGCACTTAACACAGACAAGATACCAGCAGATTGTATCACGGCTGCTACTACTATCTATGACATTTTACTGAGCAAGTTTCTGATTGCCAAATGGAGAACGAGTGGAACTGATAGTGCTGCAGAAGGTACAGTATTAGCCATATCTGCTTGCCAAAGGAGTCATCTCAGGGGCAGAAAGAGAGAGATAAAAATCAAAGAGGTAGATAATACAATCTTATTAACTGGTGTCTTACAGGAAGAAAGATGCAGGAGGCAGTCCATGCTCCCTGAACAGTTTTCTAAAACTTGAATAGTTTTAAAAAACACAGGCTGCTGAAGTAGGTTTTAATTGTAGTTTGATACGATACCATTTGTAATTTTATCAGCATACATGTATAAACACTTAAACACATTTAAGATGCATGCATTAAGCAATTCAGAGCAGATTTAACACAAGTCTACATGATTAGGTTCTATGCATGGTAGTGGCTTCTATTTTTGATAGAAATGTTCTATAGGTTTAAACCCTATCAAAAAGAGTAATTTGGCAGCATATGATAAATGGTATATGCTGACTAAAACTTCACATCCCCATTCCTTTAAGCATAAAACTGGAGACTACATCAAACTCTGTCTGTGTTGTCCCATATTCTTACCCTCCCTGCTCACTTCTTCTACCCCGAGCCACTTAGGTGCTCCGCAATTAACTTTTTTTATTCCAGATCTGGAGGTTCCCATAATAATCATCTATGGCCCATGCACATATGTAAAAATGAATGTTAAAAAATGCTCATGTATATTTTGAATGACTGCCTTCCTGTACTGAGAGAAAATGAGAAGATCACAACAACACCATCAGGGTTGTTTTGGTCAGAAAGTCTGTTTATGGGTATCTAATCCTGGCAGAGGTGTTTTAAACCTTCATTGCAGGAGAGGAAGAGGTGAAGTATTAAAACCTAATAAAAGTCTCTTAAACTTTGACATTCATATTGGCAAAAACATTATCACACAAAGATCTAAGATTGTTTCTTTAACTCTGTAAAATGCAGATAAATATTCTTAGCTGCTCTGTGAAAGCATGGTAAAATATCTGGATAGACAGACAACCAACTTGTGGAGTATTTTTATGTTATATTTTTTTCCAAGTGATATTTTAGTATATGGTGAACCCACCCAATAGTATAATAATTTCTAGCAATGCAGCAAAAAATGCATTTATTGAATGTAAGGAATTTCTGTGTTGAATGCAATTTCATGTTGAATGTAAGGAAACCCTTAACACTGTAAAAAGTGGTTCATCAATGAAAGGCTAGCTTCCTCTCCCTTACAAAAAGGACCTTAAGCCTCAACACTTGTCAGAAGCACTCAGAATCAGGAAAATTATGTCTATTATTCTTCGTCACATAGTCTGTGACCTGAAAGGATATTTTCATTGCTTTTATCAAGCTAAGGAATAGTCTTTCTTTTGGTTTATGACTCCACGTTAATTTTTCACTTCATTCTTCACCTGTATGTGTACAGGATAGAAAGGAAACTGGTAGCATTTCATATTAGAAGAGAAAAATACAAAAAGCACCAGAAATTCTTTAGATAGATAAGTAACAGTATGATAACCATAAGAAAGAATAACATAGATTTCATGCTGCTGTACCTTTTCTTACACTACATCATATTTTATGCAAGCAGTTTCACATTCAAAAATTCCGAGGCAGAGGTATGGACAGAAGATTTTACCTGTGGAGTTTGAAATATCTTTAGAATATATGGAGACATACAGTTCTCTACATCATAATTGACAATCTAGCCAGGAATACCTATGTTGATGAAATGACTAGACATTATAAGGTATTGTCTGTCTATATTTTTGACACTGCTTTCTTAACTTAGGCTTTTTCTTGATGCTTGGTGAATCAATATTCCTAAGTGCATAAACTCTCTGTCAAATCAGTGGAGAAGGTGCTCCACTTGTAAGCATTTTACTTAGTGTTTCTTCTTTGGATTCAGAGTTATAAATCATGATGATGAGTTTCCCGCTTAAAAAAATTACTTACTCCTGTGACAGAAACTTTAATCAAGGGGTTCTTATTTAAAAAAAAAAGTATGTTAACCTTCAGAAACATCCACACAYATCTCTCCAGTCCAGTAAACTAGTGTTATTTAAAGAAACTGCTGGAAGTTCCTTGGGAAACCTCCTGCTCCACGCAAGACTGGGATAACTCCCTGTTTTTGTATGACACCTGCTGAGTTGCTTCCTTGGTCTTTCTTCTATGGGTATGAGATTTGCACGCTAGTAGTATTAATAGCTGCCCTGTTTTGAACAAGTTTTTCATCTACAGCTACTGAATATAATGGGACTCTTTATATGCCCTGAAGCCTAACTATGCTGAATCAGTGTCTTTAATGATAAATTCTATTGATTACAAATTCTAATGATGACATACATTATTGCAGAGGAATTTCTCATGATCATTCTCCCAGTGCATACTGTCATCTCCAAATGTTACAGTAATATCTGTTCACTGGAAAAACAATGACAGTTTACCCAGAATTTTTTAACATCAATTATTTGCTGAAATTATGTCAGGAAAATGATGTTTCTTTTCTCTTCAAAACAGAAACTTATGCTTATACAAATACTTCCCCTTCGAAATCAGAAGTTTTCCCAAGAGGAATCCTGTATTCCACAAAGATTTGTCTCAAAACTAATAATCAATGAATAAAATCCTCCAAAGTGTCGCGGTAAAGAAATAAGACATTCACAGTTGCCTGGCATCAGAAGAAGTTTAGCACGGAAGCCTAAAGCAGTGCTTTTCCACTGGGAAGATGTTGGAGAGCAAGGGAAAGGCTAAGATTTACTTTTTCCAAATTAAACAACATGGGAAATTTAATGTAAGACAATTTTAGTTGTGGATTGTTTCCTTTCCTCTTTTTTTTTTCTTTTTTTTTATTCCTAGCTTTGCAGTTTGGAAAGATTAATCTTCATCTCTCAGCAGCTGACTACTTAGACCAAAACACTAACCAGAATGACAATAGTTGCTGAAGCAGATAATATAGCTGAAAATGTGATGTGTACTGGCTTGGATTTTAGACAATTTGTTGCATTCATTTTATTCTCTGGACTGAGAGAACAATTAGATTCTTCCTATGAACAGTGCAAAATTCTGATGTGTAATGTGTAAAGGTCAGCAAGTTGGATTCAGCTGGCAATACAAATCAATCAATCAATCAGTCTGAGTTCCTTGCTGAAACTTGGACTTTAAACTTTTGAATTAGCAAATCCAGATTATTTTTCTCCAGGAGGAAAAAGGAAAAAATAAAACAAAACAAAACTAAGAAGAAGCTTTCCTGAAAGCATCAATGTTAAGTTTGTTTTTCTGAATTATAAACAAGTATATTGCTTTTTTAAAGTCTTTCAGATGTGTGTTTCTTTTAAATATTGACTGTATGATAATTTTTAGAAAACATTGACTGTATTTGTTAGACTTGAGCCAGATTCTCATAGCCTTACAGGGAAATCAAAGGTCCCCAGCACAGCAAGAACATCGACCTGTTGGAGTGAGTCCAGAGAAGGGCCACCATGTTGTTTGGAGGGACAGAGCACCTCTCCTATGAGAAAAGGCTGAGAGAATTGAAATTGTTCACCTTGAAAACGAGAAGGCTTCAGGGTGACCTAATTGTAGCCTTTTGGTACCTGAAGGGAGCCTGAAAGAAAGATGGAGAGAAACTTTTTACAAGGACATATAGTGACAGGACAAGAAGGAATGGCTTCAAACTGAAACAGGATAGGTTCAGATTAGATGTTAGGAAGAAATTCTTTACTATGAGGTTTGATGAGGCACAGGAACAGGTTGCATATATAATAATATATATATATATAATATATATATATAAAATAATATATAATAGGTTGTAGATGCCCCATTCCTGGGAGTGTTCAAAGTCAGAAGTCAGGTTGGATGAGGCTCTGAGCAACCTGGTCTAGTGGAAGGTGTCCCTGCCCACGGCAGGTTGGAACTAGGTGATCTTTAAGGGCTCTTCCAACCCAAGCCATTCTATAACTCTCTGATTCTGATATTATCGAAATTACATACTTGGTATAAAGCATATTCACGATATGAGCAAAGAACTGTAGAAAGTAACATATTCCAGCCACAGTGACTGTAATTCTGAGAATCTGTTATTTGGCAAATCTTGCTTGCAAAGCTGCTTGTCCAATTCAGTAACTCTTGTTCTGTTTATTTGTTTGTTTGCTTGCTAGTTGCAAACATTTAGAAGACAGATTTTGTTCTGTACAAACATTTCAGAAAGAGCTTTAATTAATAGAAGTACAGAGACTGATGTGCAAATGAGTGTTCTTGTGTTTGATTACACATTCTTGAGTGCAATTATGGGCATTCACTTCAAAAGTACTATCATAGTCCTCAATAATGTATATTCATGTCCACTGGTACAACTCCTGTTTCAAACCTTTGAGCAGATCCAATCATCCTAAACTTAAAAGACAAATTTTCTTCCTACATATGAACCCCATCGTCATTACCAGAATCCAATCCTTAAACCTATAAATGTATAAGTTATACAACATACCGTGGTCTAGTCATGTTTTCCACTAGCTTGCCTTCACTTTCAAACGTTGCTTTTCCTGTGGTCTAAACACTGGCTGTTGACTACTGTCTTTATTAATATGAATGAATGACCCTTAACAAATTTGTCTCACAAGTCCAAAAGAAGCTGAACACCAATAAAAGTTTTCCAGAGCAATATTTAGCCATACAGCTAGTGATTACATCCCAATTTCAATTAGAATGAAATGAAAGAAGCGGAAATGGAATCCAGTTCACCTAATACAGACATCTAATTACTAATTGTATTTTGTCCACTCTTTAAACCAGTCTGCCCAAAAGTGGTGTGTTTCATGGGCACAATAAATAAAGGTTGCTCCCAAATGGGAATGGGCCAGTGTATTCTGTGGTGGTGAAAACTTTGTGTCTGATCCCCAATAATTTTAAGTTAGGGTTGTTTTGGGTTTTTTTCCACATAAATACATGGGATGGAGATGAAAAGGAGATATAAGGAAAATTTTAACCTTAAACTCAGCAAAACTTATGGAAACTTCTTAAAAATTAACGTAAGATTAAATTAACTTCTTCCTTAAGACAAAATATACAATTTCTGAGTTGTTCTGTATTAGCTTCCTCCATAGCCAGCGGAAAGAAGTAGTTACTTTTACAGAGCAATTAAACTCATTCTGAGACAAGAAACTGTAGTAGGTGAGATGGCTCACCTTTAAGGATTCCTGGGACTGATCTGTTGTACGGTTCTGTGGCTGTAACGACAAACTGGAAAGTTGTCTTAGATTAGATGGTTAGATGGCTAAATTTAGGTAATATTAATCCTACCCTTAGTACCTATTGTTTTGTATGCTTCCCACATCATTCCAAAGCATGACACAATAAACACAGCCTCAACATGGTGACTACTGTCTGTATTTTTTTCAAGACTGATTTAAATTTTAGATGATGTTTATGCTATTTATTAAGTGAGAGCAGGTCATTAAAATTATTGAAGGAGAAAACAAGAKTTGCAAACCACAAAGATTTATCCCCATGCCTCTCTAGAGTGCACCATATATTAGAACTGCCTTAGTAACAGAGGCTGAAAATTGCTGAGTTGCAGCTCTGACCTGTGCTGGTAAGAGCAATGTACAACTCTCATGCTGTTTAATTCACTTTAGTTAGAGAGTTGCTCCTCTTGGTCTGAGAATTTTAATAAGGAGACTATAGGATGGAAATACAGAAAAAAATTTAAAATAAAAGGGAGCGGTTAATAAATTCAGAACGGATAGATAAGAGAGTACTGGTGAACCTGTGACATTGTTTTTAATGACTTGCTGCAAAATTTAAATAACAGTTTAATATATACCATTCAAATAAGATGCCTGGTGAATAAGATGACAAGAGACTTTGCTTTCCCTTGCATTTATTTTTTATTTTATTTCTTATCCTGATTAGAACAAATTCTTTAATATTCAAGTCATCTCAGTGAGCAAAGAGTATGGTATATTATTGATAGTTTGAGAACACTGCTGAAAAGACTGCTACAAGAAGCAGGCACAACTCCCTTTTAAAATGCAAGACTCTGATTTGCTGACCATAAGGGGTATTACTTGAGGTCACCACGTTGCATAGAACATATCAAAGGATTGCCCATGTACTCTCTGCATGAACAGAAAGCCTATTGAATATTTCCCTTGGGTGGATGTAGATTAAAAATGTATGATAATATCATTCTTTAGAAAACAAACCCAAGTGTTTTACTGAGCTTTTTCAAATATTTGGAAATTCTTACCGTTTGAGGACGGCTAGTGCTAAATTTAAAAATGAAAGGTCCTCAGTCCATCCTAATTTTCCTCAATCAAACTCTGAAAAGTGTCACTGCTTCCTGAAAAATTAGAAACTTCAAATATAATGATCATTCCATTTCCTATAGAATAGAATGCATTCCCTAATTAGGTCTCTTGACTCTTATTATCTCTGTATATGTCAGGGCCATAAAGGAACTATAGACCTTATTGCCTGTACCCAGCCTCACCAAGGACCCCCCCACACCCTACCCACAGACTCAGGAGCCTCAGTTAAGCTTAGTCCAGGGCTATCAGCCCTGGCATCAGCAATGTCACAGGAGTGTGGGTCTCCAGCTCTGCCACAGCCTTGCCCTGCCTCATCATGAAATCCCTTGACCTGAACTTCAACCCGTGGGCTGAGTTCCTGGCTTGATCTCAGCCACTGCTGTAACTATGCACCTGCCTGGTCACCGCAAGACCTGATCCCAACTCTGAGCTGAGGGTTGGCTTTCCAAATTCACCTCAGACCTGCCTCTTCACTATCATACATACTTATGATTCAGATGCTTCTTTGGCTTTGACCATCTACTCTGAGTCTATCCTGCTCACCTCACTGGGACGTGTGGGACAGTGTCTGCTGGCACTGGGATTCCCCCCCGGATGCCCGGCTTAGCTTCTCCGACAGTCTATCAGCAGTACTTATGCTCAGTATTGACCGTATTGGGATGAAGGAATTTTATGTTGGATTTCAATATGCATTAAGAAACAAAGGATTGCATCCTTGTAGGGACACCACCTGGAAATTCAGAATAACATATCCCCAAGAGTCACAGGAGAATATTTAACAGAAAGCATGGAAATGAAATGAAGTAAAAGGCCTTAGGTATTCCAGTGATACCTTTTTGTTACTGACAAATGTATAAATAAATGAAAATTTTCAGATGGTCAAATCTTCTTTGGAAATGTTCTTGTCCCATTGACACAAAATAACACATCAATAACAGTTGTTTATACTCTAGAAGGAAATCCATAAACATCACTAAACAAATACAAGGTGCAAACAAACAATTCTAAAAAGGACATTGACTTTATTTAAAATTCAGAGAAAAATTGAACTGGAAATAAGACCTTGTGTTTTTCTAAAGGGTTTCTGTATTAGTATATGAACAATATGTAAATATATATATATATATATATATATAAAGTTTTCACCAAGTGGGTTTCCAGAAAGCCGCAGAACAAAGAAATAGATTTTAAATTCTACATATTGAATTAGCATCTACTTCAACTGAGATCTACTGTATGCGTCCTGTTTATGACTTAACAGATCTTTAAGACAGTTTCTGCTTTCTGTTACCCTGCAAAGGTACATTTATTTCTACAATCCAACTATTAGGTAGTCATAGTATATAACTGTGTAGTTTCCACCTAACAGGAATAAAATACGAATTTAAGATAGCGGCACAATAGTGTGTGGTAGACACGTAAAATTTTGGGGTTTGTGTTATTTTTTATCTACTTTGACAACCTCATCTAGGGAAATATAAACTTCCTGCACTTTCTACTTTTAGAAAATACAGAGAGAATTGATTCAGGTCATAAAAGTCAGTGCATTAAGAACATTAACCAAGAAAACAACTCTTGGAGATTTATAAATTATTGTGTGCCCTACTGACCATTAAAAACCATGAACCTTGCTTTTATCCTGTTTATAAGGTTGCTGTGAGGTTGAACAGAACAAAGTTGAGATATCTGTAATCTCCAGTRGGTCTACTAATCCCTCACCCTGCTTCTGTCTGAGCATTAACCTGTGACACGACTTGAGATGAGACTTTCATCAATGCCAAATGCCTGGCAGGTACAGTACATCTATTCTTTACAAGTGAATAGAGGTTTATAATGTTTAATACAAATCCTGTAACTTTTGTATTTATATTCCTTATGTTAATGTGGGCAATCTTTTGACTCATAATGTTGAGCTCAAATACATTTTCTTCTGAGCTCCTAAATTCCTAAAAGATTAAACCAAAAGGGATTTGTCCATCACAGCAAATTACATATTTAATATGATAGACAAAGAGAATTTACTAGGATATACTGATTTTTAAAAACTTTTGGCTCTGTAAATCAGGTTTTCTGGTTTTGAGACTAATGTAATATAGGATAGCTGATAAAATATTACCGTGTCTTTGTTCCTATTAGTGTATGAAAATAAAATGTAATTGCCGTATACCATACAATACAATCGTGATTTTAAACCCCTAGTGATTTCTTTTCTTTCGCCATTCCCTTGATTTTACTGCTTTTATTATTCAACAAAGTTTGTAGTGGAACAGAAGTTCTGGGTGAAGTCCCATAAACCAGCATCCTTCCATCTCAGAGAGGGTGAGGATGAAAATGGGGGAAGCAGGGATGGGGGACATGGGGCAACATGGCTGAAGAGAGTATACCTCCCAGACTCCTGTTCAAGTATTAAAGACCTGCATTCAGTGGGGCAAAATCCTCTCCAGATCATGACCCTCACTGGTAGGTGCACTGAACCACCTAAAGGAAAGGAGTTACTTTAGATAAACTAATGCAGCATAATACTCAGGACAGGGATATTGAAGGCAATGAAGGAATAGACGTTGGTGAGCTGTAAATGAAGATGTAAAATAGGATGGCATAGGAAAGGGTATGATCTCTTACCTTCATGACCTGTGCTAGGAAGCAAGTCCGAAAGATGCCAGTAATTGTATTTTTGTATGTGGGGTTTGACTTGTTTTATTATCAGAGGGTGAAATTAATCAGGAAGGAAAAAAAAAGTGAGTCCAGAGCAATGACAGCAAAATTGAGTTTTACTCTTCTCCCTGCCAATTTTATCATTGACTTTGTAATTAAAGCTTGAAGAGTTTCCTGCTTTATATCTCTAGATTTCTTCAGAAGAGAGTGAAAAAAGATGGACTTAAAACACAAAGTTCATTCTCTCCTGCTACATGCACTAGAACTGTTCATTCAGGCCAAAGTTTTTTGGTTTAGTCATCTCAGGCTTCACAAACTTTCAGTAAATCTAAGGCCCAGTACAGAAACAATCTGCACCTGGACCTTGAAATCTGAATCTGTGACTTTTGTGTAGCATCTCCCCCTCCTCACAGTGAGGAAAGTTATTTTAGAAATAATGCAGCCTTTACTTTCCTGGGGTCTATCTCAGCTTGGAACATTGTCAGCTGCTTGAAAAGGGGGCCACTCTGCTGATTGTGCTCTGGAACACAGAAGCCCAAGGAAAAAAATACTAAAGATGGATTGTAGCATAACTCCTACATGATAATTTCTCTTTTTTATCTCATGCGTCTGATCTGCTTAACCTTTTTGTTGGATAACCCGTTTGTTGGAGTACTTGGCTGAGTACTTAATATATATCTGAGAGAGTTCATCCAAGGTTTCTGGATGCAGACACTCCAGTCTGTAACTTCATAATTGTGAGCACCACTGCCTTATCCTGGCAATCCTGATCCTATATTTTTCTGGAGCTTCTAATTCTTCTGCAATATAGATTTACAGATTGTGCAAACTAAATTCTAGATTTATTTGTTCTTTTGGGGAATGTATTAACATAAGTAAAGAAACACAGAGACTTTGAAAGTCTGTCTTAAAAAATTTTGCACTTTATTTTATACAGGACAAAAATAAGATTATGTGTATTAAATATACATCACTTATTCATGTCACAACACTTAAATTCATTTCTGTCCACTATTGAACCACTTTTTCAGAGAATAGCAAGTCATCTGGTTTGGAGTTTTTTTCTTCTTTTTCTCTGACTTGTATCACAGAATACAATTTTTCTCCCCGCTCTTCACCCTCCTTGCCATCAGTAGCAACATTCCTTTCATTCTGTTTCTCTAAAAGCAATTTGTGATTGAAGTCTTTTAGAGTTTCCAGGACTCATGTCAAAGAAAGCCCTTGCTGGTTCATCCTTCCTATGTGAACTTATTGGTCCATGTGATTTGGCCTCTTTGTTTTTCCTCGACAAAGCTAATAATACGCCAGTGTATCTCCACATGGAAAACCTGTGGATGCCACAGGTACCTGGGCTGCATAGTTGTCCATTAGACATGTATTTCTTACATATAGTCAATATCTCTGGGCAGAAAAAAAAAATTGAAAAAAATCATTAAATTAAGAAATGTTATGTTTAATAATGTTGGGGTTTGTACTGAATCAGATTTTATGAAGTTTAGATTTATTTTTAATTTCAGAGAATGGGCTATTTGACAAAGTAAAATATCATCCACCATTTCTTACTTGGTACTGCTTTCAGCATTAGATTACCCATAACTTGGCTTTTCTTTTATCCTTGCATGGAGATATTCATAGTTGGCATTAGAATTTGAACATATCTATATAAGAAAGCAAAGAAATACATTCAAGAGTAGCAATAACAGCACACCAGAATATAGGTGATGATTACTATAAATCAGAAAAAAGAATAGAGGAAGAAAAGCTCCCATAAACAAGCCCAGAAACAACATTGTATTTTCTGGACTCGTTTTCAACAAGTTATATTCAATCTAGATGCAATAAGATTTCCTGTCATATTCTAAAACATGAGTGCTTCTGCCCCCCCCAAAATAAATCAGTTCTTTAAAATGGAGATTCAGCATAGTGGCAGAAGGCTGTGATGCCTAGAAAGCATTGTATTTTTGTAATATATAAGTCAGTGATACTGTTCAGTCAACAAAATTAAACCAAAAAACCCAGCAGTACCATTCCGAACACGAAGGAGGTTTGACTTAGCTCGGTACCAGCTGTCCTTGGAGAAGATCCAGCTTCTGCAGAAAGTGATGGTGTTGAGATGTAGTGCTGTTTCAAGGTCTTTGAAAAAAAATGGAAAAGTAGTGCTCCTTCTTTCTCCCTTCCTCTCAGGCAAAAACACTGTGGGGACCTTCAGCTTCCCTTCACCTTCATGTTTTAACATAAGAAAAACTGTAATTTCCTTAATGATAGTACCACTTCCAGAGTCCATTATAGATGTTATAAAAGGTACTCTACAGTACTTGGACCATACACTGATTTCTAAAGACCTCCTGGACAACTAGTCTCAGGACCATTATATCTCTTGATGTCTCTTCTGCCAGTGAAGGGAAAGCTTCATTTTATCTCACAGACCTGATGCCCATTTCTGGTGTTAGTTTGTCAATTTTGTCTCATAAACCCCACAGTTATCCAAATGTTCAAATGTCTTTGAGTGCATCATGAGTGGTCTCAAAGAATGAGAAAACAGGAATGCATTACTGTTCTTGGATGGTCATGGCTACCTACAAGGACTTGCACTTCAGTCCCATCATACTCAGCAAATCAGTTCAGAAACTCGTGTCTGAAATTGATGGCAAGTATCTGACTCAAAGTAGGTTTTCTTCTAAGATGTAACCATCATATTAAATTAAATCATATTGCGCTGTGTCACATTGGTATAGCAGATGCTACTTAAGTCCAGCTAGACAACAACCACAGCTTTTCCCTCATCCACTAAGTTGGTCACACTGCTATAGAAGAAGATCGAGTTAGTCAAACAAAGCCCTCGCTGGCTGGGCCTGATCCCCTGGTTGTTCTGCATGTGCTGCACGATGGCTCTTGGGATGATCTGTTCCTTGATGTTCCCCTGCACTGAGGTCAGGCTGACAGACGTGTAGTTCCCTGGGTCCTTTTTCTAGTCTTTCCTGTAGGTGGATTTGCAAACTTCCAGTCAGTTGTGATCTGGCCATTTTTCCAGGACTGCTGATAAATGATGGAAAGTGGCTTGTCGAGCTCTTCTGCCAGCTCCCTCGGTACCCTTGGGTGGATCCCATCCAGCCTCACAGACTTGTGTGTCTCAGTGCTGTAACAGGTCCCTGACCATTTACCCTTGGATTCACCTTTTTGCCTCTAATTTTCCGTACTTGTTTGCCCTCACCTCATGCTGGTCCTCCTCTTTCATTAGTCCAGTTTCACACTGGTGAGTTTCACTTTCCTTTGATGGCTATAGGAAATATTCCAATTGAAATATTGCAATATTCCTTTTGTTCCTCTATCCGTTATCGTTCCTCTGATCCTCCCTCATCTTTGTGTTTACTGTGATTAGCCATTTATCATGTAAACTAATAGTATGTAAGGTATAGAACATTTTATGACTAACAGTATTGTAGGATCATAGAGTACAAGGTTGGATCGTCTTGGCAAAAGTACAGCTTAAAAAAGATGGCCCAGCACACTGGCCGGCTGAATCTTAAAAGAGTCCAATGTTGAGGAATACACCACGTCCCTGGAGAGAAAATTCCAATGGCTGATTGTTCTCATAGTGAAAAATATTTGTCTTATGTATAATCAGAATCTCCGCAGCAATAACTCGCACTCATTACCCCTGCTCTTTTCCATGTGACTTTTTACAAAAAGGAAGTCTCCGTCTTCTCTGTAGCCACCCCTTAAAATGACATGTACTCTGTCAGTGATGTGACACATAGCATACTAGGAGTAGTGGGTCAAACATGTCCTGGACCATTTTCTGGTGCAGAGATCATCTGGTATGGAATGCTGAATCTACATACCACCATACATTTCTTCTATCCAGAACACTGTGGTTGGATAAAACAGTACATTGGAAAAGTATCTTCTAAATGTTGCCGGGAATCATCTGGGACTGTTCTGGCTGGCTTTTTTTTTGCAAAAAACATTTAAAAAAAGAAAAAAATCTATCAAATTAATAATATGGATCACCACATCTAGTTTCAGGAACATTTTCAGGTGCTGTTCAATATTCTTATAGAGGTGTAACATGTATTTAGTGAGAAATGTTCATCTATAAAATCAAGGGACAATTCAGAACTGTGAACCTTAGTTACAGAAAACCACATTTTATTGTAAGATATAGATAAACAGGAGAACTGTGGGGATTAAGTTGCATGTGCACAGACTTCACTGCCTTCTATGATACAAGGTACACACAACACTGTCTGATTCGTATGGAGGTTTGTTCTCATATTCTTGGCTTGTTTAGGTAGATCCACATTCCTAGTGTTGTGGATGCCTTGCTTTGATATAAATAATCATTAAGTGAGAAAAAAAGAGTAGGTTTCTTTCACTAAGGCACTGAGGTTGCTCCATCTAAATCAGACTTTTACCCTCAATGTGTTTACTTCACACTCAACCACCACAGAGTCACTCAGAGCAGAGCTCCAAACTATGTGATTTAAGACTTCTTCAGAAGGGAATGCCTCTCCCTCATTACTGACAACAGAGACCTTTAGGGGAACAGTTGATAACATCTTTCACATAAATCAAGTATGTGCAATTGAGTTTAAAACTCTTGTTCTTCATAAAGCTGTTTTGCATGAATGTCATTAAAATCAAAATCTTGGAAGCACTTAAAAATGTTGAGATTCACAAAATTTGGTTGTATACTTAGACAAAATCCTAAAGGGATTATTTTCCAATCTGCCAGCACTGAATGGTTGTAATTGTCATTAATAACTGGAAAATCTGAATAGCAAATGCTTGACTTGCAGTTAAATCTACATTCAATAGCATTTTCAAAAACTATTAGGAATTCAATTACARGAAGAAAAGTAAAAGAAAAAATAATTTTTTTAAAAATGAAAAAAAGCATGACAATTGCCTGAAAGAGGAGGACCAGGCTTCCATGGAACAGTATTTAGGAGAAAACAACTTTAAGCCCTGATTCTCTGGAAAGCAATTTTCTGTCCTATTTGAAAAATGAAATATAAATTTATAGATATATTTATAATACAAGTTAAGGTTAAAGCACGGTAGCATGACTCATAATATTTAGTCTACTAGTCGTACTCTGACCCAGACTCCTGGTATAGTCTTAGCAAGATGTGATTTCTGTGTGTTTTAGCCTAGTATGGAGAATGTAGGAATAATGCATTCTCTCTGAAGAAAGAAGGAACTATCAGAGTAACCAATTTTATTCTGCTGTGTAATAAAAATTGTTATTGTACTCCTAATCAATCTCTCCTTAAGCTAAAATACATATTTTTAAAGAAGAGACATCTAATCATACTTGAGAAATTGTTACTGATATAAAATTCACTATAGCCATTGATCAGTAAAGTTTTCATTCACATTTCGTAAATCACTAACTTGAATATTAAATATTATGTATTTTTTCTAGACGGGGTTGCGCTGCTATTTCATTGTGTCTTTTTATGTAAAAACTGTAGTCACAGAGCCTAAAATCAGAAACAAAATTTCTGATTCTGAATTATTCTCTACCCATGAGCTTAACTTAAAAAAAATATGTTGAAGCCTGCTGACTAGACTGTCAAATATTTGAACAACCTGGGCACTTCAGAGCAATTTCCTGAAACACACAAGATTGGAGAAACAAATGGTTTATTATCTATCCTTCCTTGACTTCAAGAATAGTTGGATATCTAGATCCTTGTCCACTTGCAACAGGATTCTGCTCTTCTCTGAGCAAAGAGTTAAGCTTAGAAGCCAGTAGGATATAAAAAAATATGTTAGCTGTGTAAAGCTTATCATCAACATTCTAAAAGTAAAATGAAAGTATAAATCATTAAGACTCTAAGGCTCTTGTGAAATTTATACAAAAACAGGACTATTCACAATATGTTAAGAACATGAATTTCCTGAATCCGGTCTATATATCTATAGATATTAAAAATTCTTCACATCAATTTTCAAATAAAATAAACATCTCTTCTCACACCCTTCATGTGTTCCTTTAATTATACTTTGTCCATCTACTAAGTTTCCTTTTTGCCTTGACTTTTATGCATACAAACCCAAAATTATATATGTCCATACATAAGTATTTCTAATGACTGATCAGTATCTAACAAATTTGACAGAAAAAAAAAAAAATCGAAAAATAAATGCAGTAGGAATTTTTTAGTTGAGTAGAGAAGAAAAATCCAAATTAATAACTCTTATTACATTGGAAGAGAGACTAGCAGAGCTAAGCTATAATGTGATACACTTGGCAGAGGCGAGATATCCAGCAGGCATGCATACTATTATAGACATGGCACAAACATGCCATGTTTTATTGTTGAAAGTGACATACGTGAAAGGAGCAGGAGAAAGGCTGAGAGATATTTACAGTGGAAGAGGGAAGTGAAGGACACAGATGTGTGAAAAGCCAAGATTCATTAGCTCTATTGTGCATAGAGGTTCTTTGCAGAACAAACCCTGCCCTTGAAGCACTCCCATGAAATAAATAGGAATAATAGATAGTACTTATCACATTAGAAAAACCCACTAAAATTCTTTCCTACTCCTGAGTTTTCCTATGATGAAAAAGACAGCTGGGTGTTGAAGCACCTTAGACGAAAAGTCAAAGAGCATTGTGATAGCTGCATTCACTTGAAATACCATACTTATGATAAGAGGAATTTTTTTCAGTATGCAGAGACCTCAGAAGAAAGAAAATAATCAGGTGTAAGTAGAGAAACATCGGAAGGGAACAGATCAAACAACTACATAAAGTAAGCTGGAATTGCTTGTTTGGTTCTAGTTCTCTGCAAATTCAGATGTTCTTGTAACAAAATGTATGTGAAGAAATAAATACTTTGTCTGACTTTTACTGAAGAAAATGAATGAACTTATAGAGTTTATATAAGGTAATATTTGAAGAACAATTGATTTATTTTCCAGTAGGGTATATGATAAAGGAGAAGTTTGATCCAGATTGTAAATCAGGACAGGTGATAACGCACATTTAAGTAATGAAATCATGAATGACTAATATCTATACTACCACATGTATATCACTGGTATCAGATTAGGAATATTGAATCACAGTCATTTCTTATTCTCCCTTCTTTTAAATTAGAAATATCTTCTGGATTTGAGTGATTCTGATGTTGATGATATTGACGAAATTATTAATTATTTTTAGTGTATAGAATTTAAAAGTGGCAAAGAGGATCAGAATTTGTCTGTCACTGAACATTACATCATCTGTCAGCCACATGTTGCCCAAGGAAATAGGCAAGCTGTTAGCCTGTTACTAATTTTAGTTTGTCTTTATTCAGCTTGGCTTGTTCTCTTGGGTCACTAATTAAAGTTTATGTGCTATGATTCAAAATTAAAAGTTCTTCTTTTTTCCTGAAAATATTTGCTGTAATGAAAAGCGACCTCAATTTCTTATCAAAGTATTTATGATAGAATGAAAGATGTTGCATTTTTGCCTTTACGGAAACAGAGCATGATATTTTGTAACTTTTGATTGATCTAACAGTTCCCATCATAATCGCTGTTGTGAAAAAGTAGTTCCAGATGAGCTTGTATTTATGTGCTCCCAAAAACTTTGGAAAAATAATGAACTCTGGGGGTCAATTTTTCACTAAAATGGTGAAAAACAATTTTGAATTCTATGAAGAATAAATTACAGCTTCACACTGTTTTCAAACTGCTGTTCAAAAAGCCATTCTGAGACACAGTGGCAAATTGATAAACATAAAATTGAAGGTAGACTTGACTTCGAATGCAAACAGCATTAAAAAATATTTTCAACTTTTTTCTTGGTTGTACTGTTTTTTATTCTGGTAACCAACAGCATGATTTGGAAAGTTTATATGAATTTTAATTAAAAGCTATCTTTACTTTTCTTTCTCCTTCTTTTAAGTACTGATTATAAATCATAGAATAATTTAAGTCTGAAGGAAGCTCAGGAGCTCATCTAATCCAACCTCAATAAGACTTGTCACCTTAAACTCTTCAAATAGAACGGAGGATCAGGTCTATACAGTATTCTATACAGAATGCCATGTAATAACATTACTAACATAAACCCCATAACTTTTAATATAATAAAAAAAGCCATGCATAATGATCAAAACCAAAACATTCTCTGTCAGAAACATGGTGTTACATATTTGCTACCAACTCCTATTTATGTGACTCTTTTCGAGTATACAGATTTGCAAAGACTTTTTCACATGAAGCTACAATACAGTTTAAGTTTTCTATCTATGGAGCAAAAGGCTGGAAGTAAACAGATTACCATAAGGTTTACTAATCTGACCTCTTGTTGAGCCCAGGTCCTCATTCGGTGAGCTTATTTAAAAAGGCTTTATGGTACAACTTTTCCCCAAGGTGAGTGAAGAGGAGACCTCAACAAAAGTTCCCAGGAGGTTCAAAAACAAACTTTACTGGTGAACTTTAGAACATCAGGAATTTGTCAAAATTTAAAACAAACATTCAATCAAAATAAAGAATTTCACAGAGCATCGACTTAGCAAACTCTCTGCATCCAACCTTAAATGACCCATAATTTAAGAAGAAGAAATTAGGAGTAGAAATTAAGTGAAAGAGAGAAAAAGAAAGAGGGAAAAGCAAGATATGGCTATTGCCTTAGATCCTAGTGTATTCTCAGCCACCATACAATCCAAGGACTATAGGGACATGATCAAGTGCATCTCAGAGCAATGAGTTTTACCTGCTTTGGCCTCCTGTGGCTCCCCACTTCACCCCAGGTGGGGCTTCTGGTCATCCAACCACTCTGGGGCTAGACTGGGGCTCCAGGGGTGGGGTGTGGGGCATTGCTTCACATAAGCAAGGTGTGTCAGTGACAGACAACCATTCTGGGCTGGACTAGAGGCTCCAGAGGGGTGGGGTGTGGAGGAGTGCAGGTCCCACTTTCCGCAGAACTTGCCATGGCCCCTCACCCCCACGCTTCAGTTGTTTTAAGCCAGTAATAATTTTCTCCAGTCTCACACCTCTCTACTTCATACTCTAATGCTTACTCATCATCTCACACATGGTGACTGGAGAAGGAGGAAGAGATAGGATTGTTAACCCTGTACTGATCTGTAGAACCTTTAAGAGACAGAAGTCATTGATTGGATGAGAAAGTCAGCATTTTCTACTCTGTCCACAACAATGGATAGCTTTTCTTTCAGTCAGTACCTCTTTCCGGAACAAGATAGTTTTCCTATGTCTCTGAAGATCCTAAGACAGAAAACCATAAAAATAATAATCGCAGAATCATAGAATCAGCTGAGTTGGAAGGGTCCCATCAGGATCGAGTCCAGCTCCTGACCCTGCACAGGACACCCCAAGAGTCCCACCGTGTGCCTCAGAGCACTTTCCAAATRCTTCTTAAACTCTGTCAGGCTTATTGCTGTGACTGCTTGCCTGGGGAGCCTGTTCCAGTGTCCAACCACCCTCTGGGTGAAGAACCTTTTCCTGATATCCAACCTAAACCTCGCCTGACACAACTTCAGGCCATCCCCTCAGGCCCTGTCACTTGCCATGACAGAGAGGAGATCAGTGTCTGCCCCTCCTTTTCCCCTCACAAGGAAGTTGTAGACTGCAATGAGGTCTCCTCTAAGTCTCCTCTTCTCCAGGCTGAACAGAACAAGCAACCTCAGGCAAATACGGCTTCCCCTCAAGGCCCTTCACCATCCTCACCAATATCATCACAAAAAATATTGCTCTATTTTAGTCCCAAAGAGCATTTTACCTTCATAAATCTGATGGTTGGGTTTGTGGTTTTTTTTTAAATACTCTGGAATTAAAATGCTGTATATATGGCCAAGACTGCTTTAGAGTTTAAATATTAAGAAAATTACAATATGAGACACAATCATTAAACTATATGAATTTCAGGAAAACCACATGACTAAATGCTGTAAAGGCACTTAGTTATGGCCAGCTGATAAAATAAGAAGGAATTGATCTAGCTAATTTTTTTCCAGAGTTTTTCATCATATTTGTTCACTTGTGTATACTTGGTTTCAACCCATGATTCAGGAAAATATTTTTTTCGCACTGCCCTGCATGATATGCTTGAGCATCAGTTTAAATAGGGATTTACTTATTCATATCCCTTCTGCCTTCTTAGTCTTGTGTTGGACTCATTAACACCATGCCCTAAATTAATACTACCATATGAGGGTGTGGGGCTTTTTTCTGACCGAGATTTTTTATGTAACTGACCAGATGTACAAATGATATTTAATTGTGTCTATTGAATTTTAACAAAATACTTTGCATTTTTTAAAGAGATATAAGTTGCTTGAATTTGCTTAACAACTTACATGAAATTTGAAATAGTTGAACCACTGGAAACTAATACTAATCTTTTGGCAGAAGTAGCATTTTTAATACGCCACTAGAAAACAGAAGGAATAAAAACATGTGGATAAATGACAAAAAGTGAATACAGATTAATATTCTATTCTGCTGGATTTGAAGAAATAAATTATGTAGAAATTAGTTTTGGGGGTTTAGTGGACTTGCAAATAGGGAAAATTTGTAGTATGACTGAGAAAAATCCAGTAGTTTGCACCCCCTATGTACCTAAAATATATTTTAAGAACTAACAGAAAAAAAAACAACCCACCAAGTATTTTCTCTGGGATCTTCAGTCACCTTTTTGTTTCCTATCTTACCAGTTCCAACCATATCCATCCATAAACTCTGAGCCCAGCAGCTATGTAAAATGTGCTTTACAGAGATGTAGCAAAAAGCTGAAAATTCTCTTCAATGGAAGCTTATTTCSAGAGAGTGAATGGTCTTCACACTTCTGTGTTCTCTCACTTTTTGCCAAAATCTTCTTTGGAAAATGCTATAGAAAAAAGTACAAGCTTTACTCTATAGACCACATTTTAAAGATTAAGAAATGATGCTCATGCTTCCCGTGTATAAGGACTAAATAGATGATTCATCTTTGATTAATTATTATGTGATTCTACAAAGTGAGAAAAAGAGAAATGGAAATTAATATGTTTATTTCCTCTCTCTCCATAACCAGGTTTATTTTTCTTTGCTTTCCTTAACATGTCTTTTAGAAGGATTGCCACTGTGGATCAAGGACAAAATCATACTAGTGTGGTCTTTGATTTGTTTGGGGTTTTTTTCTGCAGTTATATAAAATCACAAAGAGTGAGAGAATCTGAAGGTAATGATTTTGTACCAGTTCTAGAGGGAAGGGTGGCATGCATAAAGGAAGGGAGCTCATCTCCAAAAATATCTTTACAAATGTTAAGTTGATATCCTATGAAATAAAGCATTTTATTAACTCTCTTGTAAGTATGGATCTTACTTCTGCTAGGAAGAGCATTGCAACTCATTTTGCAAAGCCATAAATTAGTGATTATAGTTATAAACATCTCAAAACTGGTATTTTGAGCAGCTTACTGACTATTTAAAATTTTACTTGGCCAAAGAATATCTTGCAGTGAAAGGTTGCATATTTACAAACATGTTTTCTGTATGGATTGCTGTGAAAAAAAAAGGAAAAGTGAGCAACTTAATATTTTTTCTAATTGTAGTTAGGCTCATGCAGAGTTGTCCCCAAGGGACTCAGTTGAATGAAATGTCAAAAATTAGAAAGAAACTTAGAACATACATAAATATGCAGGAATCTTTGTCATGTCTTCTTGAGGTGATGTTCTTGAATTCTGAGCAAAGCTGAGGATTAAATTTTTCTGATTCATGATTACAACTGGAACCTATAGATTAAATCATGAATGGAAGCATGTCCCTAAGGCAGAAAGAACTAATTGTGAGACTAGGATGGCCCAGATTATATTTCACATAACTTAGGTTCTAATTGGAAACAAATAAGTTAGGAGACTAATTGAATCTCATAATTCATGCAGACATCTTTCAGAATCCAAAAATTCATAGGCTTTTCTCCTTAGCATGCTGAAGACCCTTGATACTGTTATAAAAGGGCATAGAGTCATGTCAGGTATTACTGAAGTCCTCCAAAAGACAACAAAAAGCTTTAAGCCTGAAGTCAGTGATTGCACCTCTGTGTGACATTGGACTTGTACACAAATAAGCAGATGACAGTTTTTGTGAGGGAGAATTTTTTTTTCAGTAATTGAAAATCAAGGAGGAAGGGAAATAATGTCTGTTAATAACTACTCTACTTGTAGTTATTGCATAGTGTCTCTTCACATTTGCTTTAACAAGCACTGGACACTTTTAAATGAGTGAAAATAAAACACAAGAATACAAGTAAAGTATCTCTCCCACATATGCCCCTGAATATTGAAAAGTTAATAAATAAGATGTGAAATCTACTAATTCTATTGCTTTACGCATTAATGGACATGTTTAAATGGACAGCAAACACGGTACACAAACTACAGGTAAAGTAACATACAAAAAGAAATTAAATGCTGACAGTAGATGGAAGAATGTGGTTGTTCAAGATAAGCCAAAGTTAAAAAGTACATTATATATATTACTTACTAAAAGATTTACTTGTAAAGCTTAGTAGTTCTGAAAACAGTCTAATTAATAGTGTCTATTTTCAGGGCATACTCATCCCAAAAGATTTTATTTCAGCTATTCTTCAGCTATTCAGCGTGTGTCACTCCTAGAGGCTGCACTACCACATCATCTGTTGTAAGAGATGTGTCACTGCTCTGAGATTTCTTTCCAGTCTGTGTTTTTGTATTAATCATCTGCTCTCAAAAGGGATACTGCTTTTTTGTTTTGCATCCAGACTTCTACAAACTACTACTTCAAAGAGAATAACAAGCAAAAGAGACATCTAGGATAAAACTTAATAGTGTAAATCAAAGGAGAGAAAAACTAGGAAGAAGTGCTCAAGATTGTCCCAAAGAGTTCTTCAGAACTGCTGCCAAGTCAGCTCTAGGAAAGAATTATTTTCATAACACAAAGTCCAAATAACTTATAATCCCAGGAAATAATAATAATAAAAAAAGAGTAACCGATGTAGTTGGTGAGCAAAAATAAAATGTAAACTACATCTAGCCAAAAAGAGTTTGTTTTTTCTTCATGTTTTATTRTTTTTTCACAAGACTAAGCTTCTCAATAACTTAATTTTCTACATGTTTAAGCAATAATGAAACCTAGGATAAATGATGCAATTTAGCTGGGCATTGCTTCTTAAAAAAAAGAGTTCAGCAGATAATGTGGAATCTTGATGCAGTATAAGCAAGAGTGTAATTGGGTTTTGTTTATCCAATATGTATGCCAATATGTGGACAGCACAACAGTCTATTGTGTTTGCTGGCAGGTAAATTTCTCATTTAGTGAGAAGATAGCTCTTCTAAAAAAGCAAACACAGAACTTAATTGATAGTGAATGTTTAATTCATTTTCATAAAAATCAATAGTGTTTCTCAAGGGGATAAAGGTGAATTAATTCATTTATCTAGATCTTTAAAGCAGATGCATAGTAAACATGAGGCGTTTAACAAAGGTTAAAGAGTGCTTGTTGAAAGGCCTTCAAAATAGCAACAACATTTTGATTTGTTTAATTTCTTAACACCGGGAGGATTATTTATATTAAATTATCACTGTATCATTCCGCAGTAAAAAGGGTGCTTCTTCATGTCACAGTCTTGCTACTAGTACATTCATAACACATGCAACACAATCAAAACAGGAAAAAACACATACTTTTTATGAACGTAAGAGAATTCAACTGTTTAGCATGAAACGCATTTTAAAATATAAATGTATACGGGATACTAAATGCCAGTAATAGTCTTAGCAATATAAAGATACAAACACATTTTTAAAAGCTTGTTGGAATTCCTATGCCCTGAGCATTTTAGAGTCTCAGTAATAATAAAAAGCATGAGGGATAGGAAAAAGGGTAGATGTCTGAAAATTGCAGGGCTTTCATATTAGTCCCTTATTACTGATTTTATTTGCTATTCCCTTCTTTGATAATTCCATCATGTGTTTTTTGGGGTGAGTTTTTTTAGTTTGGTTTTTTTTCCCACGATCTTTATCATCTGCTACAAATCTCAAAATATAAAGAGTCAAAAACAAGTAAAGAAATAAACATTGCAAAGAAATATGCCTCTTTTTGTGGATTTAAATGTTGTTTAAAAATATATATTAAATTTAAATGTATTAAATCCTATATTTCACAATTTAGTTGGTACAAGCATAAATCCCCCCTCCAGGACAAACCCGGAGTTTTCTGTTGATAAAATTGGTACTGAAGCATTCTGATATTGCCACCAGGAGAGATGACCTTGTTGAGAGTGAACAGCTGAAGATATAATAATGAAGATGCAATTTCTCTTCATATTTGGAATAAAATAAAGTGAACACCTCAGTAACTGACATTTCTTTAATTATAAAATATTGTTTGATTTGCCTCCCTTTGAGATAAGAGTTTAACAACTTATTAACAATGGTCATGCAGATCCTAGTTGGTAGCAGCACTAAGTGCACATTGAATGTCCAAATTCAATCTGCTTCCTCCAAAACTGGCAAAAGACAAACAGAACTGTTGGTTCAGATAGGTTTGGCTGCACATGTAAAAGACACACTTCCAAATTCAATTGCCCAATATGTAAGACTTAGTCACTCAGTCACATTGGTATTTATTTGCTGAAGGACATTTGCAACTACAAAGAAGTTGCTTTAGAGGCTATTGATTATAGCAAGGCTTGTATCTCATTTATATCAAGAATTGTCAGGAATCTTAGAGTATGAAAAGGCTTAATTTCGTCAGCTGTAAATCCACTAAGAAGTGGTGTAGCTATGAGACCTTAATGGAGCTCAGTAATCATGAACAGAGATGTATACCTCAGTTCTGCCCTTCCTTCCAACACTGCAAACTAGGGAAAGTTTGGAATACTTTACATTCAGCTTGGTAAATTGGGTATGATGCCATTTAGTCAGGTTTATGATGATTGATCCAAACATAATGGCCAGTCAATAAGATAACCAGGTATAGATTGCAAGCTGTATGTGAAGGTCTAGTCAAGGTCTGACTTTTAGCATGCAGCTACTATAATAACATGAGGTAAGCAAAAGTCTGAATCAATAGCATATTAACTATGTGCTACATCTAATTACAAATAAAGGAAGCTATAGGCAAATCCAGCTACATAGTAAATGTGATAGAGCTTATGCATCTATGCTTATGTATCAGCTACCTTAAAGTGGGTAAAAAAAGTCCATCTGGATGCTATTAAAGAGTAGTTAGTTATCTGACATGTTATCTTATCTTTTGCTGTTAACTACACAGACAGCTTCAAGATATCTTGTTTATATGCCCATACTTTTATTCACAATATGTAGCCTTAGCTGGGGTTTACTTTATCAGTGCAGTAAAATGGTCTGCATGTGGTTTTACATAGAATTTTTTTTTTTCTCTAAGGAATTATTCTGGCTGTTCCAGGGGAAAGAAAAAACAAATGAAAACTTTTAATTAGCTTCCACCCCAAATAATAAACAAAAAAGTATGTCATAGTTAACAGATACAGCCATAGATTACAAAAAATTCCTTCCTTATTTTTTTCTGGTTTTTAAATAAATGAGAAAACAACTCACCTTCATTTGGGGTGAGTGTTGATTCATTCTGCTGAATCTTTCTAATGAAGTTGATGTTTGGGTGAAACATCCTTTCTCTTGAGGTTTCTGCTGGAAGCTCATTATCAGCCACCACATAATAAATAATTTCAGTATGTATAAATAAATGTTATAATCAGGTGCAGCATAATAGCAAAACTGTTACATCACTTAAAAGGCTACACCAACATAGACAGAAATCAAGAGTGGGTTCATGACATATACAGAGCTACACTGCATCACTCAGTCCCATACAGAGATATTCAAGCTACCCCAGCACAAGCCAGATCTGGAACGAGAAGCAGTTCTGTTGTGCCAACAATGTGCTGTGCCAGAGCCAAAAAATCCTGTTAGGAGGCTGTGCTGATGCCAAGCCCCAAGTGTATATCTCTATCCTATGCTGCACAGTTTGTTATATGCATACTAGGTTGTTTGGACATTCATTACACAGAACTGCATTGTATGGCGTAGGAATACACAAATTCCCGTATTTACTGTGCAAAACACAACGGACCTTGATATGCAGCATTCAGTGTTTATTCCCCTACTATTATGAAAACTTCTTACAGTTTCAAAACCTCATTATATGGCAAGAGGATTTCACAGTGTCTAAGATTAAGGTTGTTCCAACTCTACTTCAAAGAAAGGCTGGCACCATTCCAGGCTGGAAGGTTGTTTTTTGCACTTTAAAAGTGCGACTGAGGAGCGTGTAAACATATGAGGAAAAAAGCCAAACCATCTAACCTTGGTACTTCTGGCAGTCTACCCATGACAACATAGATGCAAGAGTGAGTGGACTATGAAATACTGAATAAGTATTCAGAGGATAATGTCTGATAAATTATAGTCCAAAGGTGCAGAAGTTACATTTGTTCAAGGAAATAAAGAAGGTAATGCAGCTGTTCTTGTACACAGCTATTAGTGTCTAAGCTGACTGCTTTCAAGAGACCTCATACTTGCCTACAGAAACTGTAGTTGCACATTCAAAGACCGGTGTGCTTGTAGAGAGTTGAGATTTTATGTGCATGCCCTAATTATAAAATTAGCCCTGTCCTTGTTAATAAGGAAATATTTGTTTCTCTACACCAGAGAACAACAGAAAAATCACTTAGTGGCGATCTTGCCTGCTTTGAATAAATACGTATTCTACTTTGAATGTTTTCTTTTCTGTAGGATGTTGGGTTTGTGTGTTGTTGACCCTTCGAGCTGCACTACTGTTCTCTCTCTGTATCTCTCTATACTGCATGCACATTTTTTCCTTCAGACAGGAAAGACATTAAGATAACATCTTGTCAAATACCACATAAAGTGTGCATATTTCAGGTTTGAAGTTGGCCCATTGCTTGCTAATATTGAAAATACACCAAAAACTTCTATGTTTAATAGAAAGAAATAAGATATAGTAAGGTTTTTCTTTGGACTTCATCCACACCCTAGAAAGGATACAGTTCCATACCTGTACCACTGCAATAGTAACTATATGACATCAGCTGAAGACAACTAAGGCATATGCTATCTGAGTGTCAGAAAGGATCCAGATCACTTGCATAGTGAAGCCATCTACAGCTTTTCCCAGCTATTTCTTTAGGGTCTGCAAAATATAGAAGTTCAAAAAGCAAATTTTGCCCAATTCTATGGACTGACTAAATACCATTACTTGCTCAGATTGCAATAGGATAGAAAAATATGCATGCACCAAGTTTTAYGACCCTGTGCCTGAATATCTTACTAAGCAACTTTGCCTACACACAGTATGAAATAGGTGATCTCTTTTTACAGTTATAAGAATGGTGGTCTTTCAAATTAGGTCCATTACAAAAATTGATACAAAGGATTACCTTAGAAAGTTACTAAATTGTGACTGAAGTAAGAAAATGTTTAGATTAAAAAGCTCCATAAAACATATTTATTGTAAATTTTTAATTTGTTTTTTCTCTATCATTTCTTGTCTCCTCTCAGAAAAGTAACAGGAAAAATAGATTTCACTGCACTTTAGTCTTTTCTTAACAAAATGTTTCCTCTTGCCAGACTTTTACTTCACTTTTATGATGTCTCTATGCTAAAGAACATAAATAAAAGAGCTGGAACATAATCAAATGTGGCTAATTTGATAAAAAGTATTTGTTTCCATGTCTGGTAATATAAGGAATATATAGACTAGGGAACCAGAAAATGAGTTTGGAAAAGTTTTTTTATGCAATGACCCTTCATTTCCAAGTGCCTGTGCTATCTCTGTTTCCCTGTAGTTTTCAAATCAATATTGATCTTGGAGCTTTGTAGAAACCCATGCTGACAACAATGCAATTATTGCCTTTTCTTTTAAATTTCCTCAAGCAAGTGGAACTTTAGCATTTTCAAACTGTATGTGAGTAGCCCCATCACAACCAGTAGATCCTCAGGACATTTTGACGTTTCTGGAGCAGCACCTTAGATCCTAATCCTACTGTCTCAAACTATTCAGTGATGTAGCAGCAATTTCATAGGTCAATGCCTATCTTACACCAGTAGAGAAAATGTGGCAGTCTAGGGCAAAAGGAAATAAGCCAGTTATATACAAAAGCATATATAAATCAAATATACTTCCATAGAGAAATATATATCAAGTAGTAACTTATTTGTTTGCAGTATATACTGTGTTCCTTAGCACATATATTTCTGGGTTTATTTGTAGTTAATAACCACTCAAGAGATTCCAATAATCTGGGGAAAGAGAAGGGTAGACATTACAGACTACCTTGCTTCAAATATGTGATTTTCTTAGTGGGAGAGTGGACAGACTGGGAAATGGAAGGGGGACAATTTTAATTTTTAGTTAGAGTTTAATAGGAAATAGTTTTTCTATTCCACAAGCATTATGGAGCTGTGAATATTTAGGGTTCCTGTTAAAATTATAAGAACCTTTAAAATTATAAATGGTGCTTCTCTCTTTAGAAATCACAGAATTAGTCAAGCTAATGTTTTCAAAATATTTTATTTCTTTTTTCCTATTTTTTTAACTTGTTAATTATAATCAAAATGTTAAAAGGTGACTTTCTTAAGATGAACAATTTTCTTTTCCCTTTAGCAAGATGCTCAATGTGGTGCTTCAATAGTTTTAAAACATTCTTCAAAAAATTATTTTAAATGGACAATTCTTCTAAAGAGTCTTTTCTTCATAAATTGCTACAATTTCAATAAGTGAATATATATAGGAAGAGGGCAGATGGGACATTTTTCTCAAAAATATAATAAATTTTGCAATTTGATTCTAAAAGCACTGCTAGTCTGCATCCCTGTAGTGTGTGAAGGGGAATTCACAGAAGCAGGTGAAAAATGTCACTAATTAAGGCATGAATCTGTGACTCAGAAGATTAGTAAACATGGGAGTTTAGCTAGAAGCTTCTACTGTGATGTTTGGAAATTTAGTTACTCTTTATTTCAGTCAGCTCTTCTCTTTGAAACAGGTTTGCCTTGCAGAGGTATTGAAAGGGTAAAGGTATTAATGTCAAGCTGCTGTGGTGATGGAGGTTCTGTAAGTACCCACATAAAAATAGTGAATGTACTTGGACTGCAGTTCATTCAACAATTAATGAAAAGGTGTATTTCCTTGAATATGACCATGGTGGAACTATTCAATGCGGTGGCTCATTATTATAATATATCATTTTTTAAAGTATCACTTTTATCTTTAAAATGAAATAGTCTCTGCAAATTTGTCCTTTGTGTCCTTAGCTCTCCTGTTAAGCACTATTCAGAGGAGCATTTTAAACATCCCAATACTTGTGTTTCTTTGGAATTTAGAAAAAAATACAGAGTTCCCGTAAAATCTTTCAAAGTACTACAMTTATATGCACAATCAATATCACTGTGTGATTTAGATGGATATATAGATCCGCACTATTCCACCTCCCTTAGAATTCAAGGTTCTCAAAAGATCAGTTTCATATTTACATTTCTGTATAGATAAAAATACATACATATGACATACAAATACAAGTTAAATATATAATTAGACATATAAAACATCAAATAGGTGATTTGAACATAAAAAATACGTTTTAAATATACTATGCTAAATATTCTCAATTCTAAACCATTCTGCATTTAATTGACTGAAGACAGGAGTAGTATTGACAAGGTCTTGTTCCATCACAGCATAGGTGATTTTATTTTGAAAACTTTGCTGCTGCTTCCAGATAGGATATTTAGATACAAAAATCAAAATAGGCATCCTCTAAATACAAAACCAAAAGTAGGCATCTAAGAAAAAAAACATAAATTTATGCAGTTTCATTTGAAAATTTATATCCTTACTGCAATAAAGTTTAAGAAGATGGAGTAGTGTCACTACTGCAGTTTACTTATTAAGTAAACTAGATATCTGAAATATGCTATTGAAATCTAGGTCCTATATTTTTCAAAGAAATATGATGTAAAACATACTTTTTTAGATCAATCTTTAGCAAAACAGAATACACAACCAGATTTTTTTTCTGAATTTGTTTTCCTAAAGTACTCCTTATTTCCTAACAAAGCTATGTAGAGGAGAAAGCAAAAAAGCAAGAAAGCAAATCAGTAAGAAACAAAACAAGCCATAGAAAGCAAGAAAACAAGAATACAGGGAAGTAAGGAATTACTTGCTCATGTCCACAGAAACTTATTTCAAAGGAATAAAAATTTTAAAACTTGAATTCCACAAAACTTCCTGACTCGTACCTTGCTTTTTTTTCATGTCAAGAATGATATGTCCATGATTTATATAAAATAGTCACAATATTTATTAATTCTATTGCAGAACATTTAAATAATGAACAAAACTATCTGTTTTTAAGATATATTTTGGAGCTTTTCTAGTTGAAAAGAAAATGGAAAGTTAGATGAGGAAAATAAAAATAATTCAAATAAAACCACATAATAACATATTATTGTGAAAGTCCTGGAAACAATCCTTTTTTTTAGGATTTAAGGTATACGGTTTCTTTTAAAGAATTTTTTTCTTTGACGAATATACCAATCTGCATTTTAAGTCTAGTGTATTTGAAAAGTATATTTTTTTACATTCTAACTAATAAAAAACTTTTGTTCCTGTTAGCATTTGTAACTGTACTTTCTGCTTACATAACTGACTTGAATTTTCATTTCCTGGCTTTTTTTTCTATTTTTGAAATATTTCATTAAGGTAGTTTGTCAAGCTATTGGTAATCTTCCTCTTCTCAAAGCCACTATAAATTTCTTTTGTTGTTACTATTGCTTTATTCTAATCATGCCTGATTTGTTTTATGTTCCCCAGAAAGAAATATTTTGCTGCCTTCAGAATAGGCATTTAGACAGACACATGCGGGTAGCAGCGTACCACAGAAATTATAAGGTCATTTTTTAATAAAAACAACTTGACTCACTAAGTCATAAGCTTTTTTTCTACTTCTCCCCACTCCTGTGCTGTCGAATTCTAATTTGTCTCAGTTGTCAGAAACACCATTTGGGAATTTGGTCAGTTTCTAGGGTGGAAACCAGACTGCTATGTCTCCTTTAGTTCATGCCCTGTTAGATGCCCACTGAATAGGCACTTATGTATGGCTGTTACCTTGAGCTTCGACAACGATGAGGCAGAGAAAGGATAGTAGAGGTGAATTTAGTTTCTCTGTTATGTTCTAACACTTGTTGTGTACATCAGCATCTGAAGTTATAGATTATGCCAGCAGAAATCCTCATCGAGGACTGAGCATGGCCCATGGGTACAACACCAGTCAAAGGTATAAACTCCTATGTGTGCTGAAGTAGTCACGCACTGTTTCTCACGTTCAGACTTGCTTATTTTTTTTACTTACCCTTCACTGTCACTTTTGTATGTAACCTGTGCAATGTGATCTGAAAGTTAAGGCTTATTGCCTTAGATTTACCACTTGAATTTTGATCCACTTATTCTAATTAATTTTATCTTGTTATATCATGAAGAGGAATACTTTGGAATCATTACAAATAAAAATGTGTTTTCTCCATGATTTTCCAGTGATTAAAAGAGATGGTAGTAATTTGTCATTTCTGCTTATAAGCATTTCTTAATTCTACAAAGCTGGGAGAACACTGAGTTTTATGGTCCTTAGAGTCCCTTCTGTCCCTAACCATTCTGTGATTCTGTGATTGTGTGATTCCTTCTCATAGAAACACTCTGCTTTTTGGGTCACAGTATTTCCCTAATCCTTGGGCTCACTATCTGCCCTAACTCCACAGGGTAACCATCTGCACAAAGTGCTACTGGGTTAATTTGTATATTATCAAGCATTCTTTTGCTTTAGAGAGGCTAGGTATGACCCAGAGACAACATGAATATCAGACAGACTGTAAAACTTAAGCCATGTAAATGGTGACATTTATGTCTCTGGTTAATGTATTTCATGAGGCAGAAACATTAAACTCATCTCTATATCTCAGCATTTTTCAGTTTCCATAGATTCCAAAGTGAAACCTATTTGAATACTAAAAAAAAAATAAATTCTTACAAATATAGCAAATCATCCTTATCTGTAATGATCAAAGCTGGATACATTTGCATGGTTTCTCTACTGAAATTATTTATTCAATAAAAGCCACAAACTCATAACCGAGGGCTCTCATACTTAAATTCTTTCATTAAGCATTGCATTTTATGGCCTAAAAATGTTTTCAGCTGAATTTGTATAAAATGACTGCACATATGTGGCTAGTCAAGTAGATTTAATTTGAAAAAAAACCAACAATAGCCACAACATTCCCTGTGGTGATCAGCAAATAGTTATTCAAGGCTTGTCTTCTGCTGGAGAAAGACATTCTTTAATGTAATTTACTATCATACTTCATCAAAGTTTAAAAAATTCCAAAATACATTGGTTTGAACTTTGCATTTTTCCCTCAGCATTCATAAACCTTGATTTTTCTCCCACTCCCTTGATTGTATACTGCCTCGCCAATTGACTTGTGGTTTTTTGGATAGTTTCTCCACATTCTACCTTCCTTAATCTGTCCTCGGACCATTTATTTCAGACTCTTCTCAACCCAGTTCTCTTTCTCAAACAGGTACCCTGACTAACTGTTTCAGCCTTACACTTTAGGCTTTTTTCTCTCATCTCCTGAAGGAAAACATGACATAGTAGTAGTCAACAATAATCTGTCAGTGACTCAGTTATTGCTCTCTGTGAGAACCTGCTCTCCAATTTTGTGTCATTGAAGTAAACAAAAAAGGTTACTTTCACAAATAATTCTGGGGGTTTAACCAAATCTTTAMTAGTTAGCGCTCAGTGAATATGTGCTCTGGGAATATGATTCTGTAGATGCTTTTTCACTTTTTTTCACTTTTTAATTATACTTTGTTTTTAATTATACTTTGTCCATGTTACACTATTTTATATTCCTTAACTGAAGTAATCTTGTTAGTTAAAAAAATTCATATAGTAATAAAAATAGAAAGCAAGTAAATGCGCTGCAATCAAAATGAAATATTAAATTATAAAATTAACAAATATAATTTGAAAATAAAATCTAAATTTTAAATGCAGAAATCACAGTTTCAGTTTTTATGTTATTGGTGATAAATTGCAAAAATTGCATTTCCTTTTCCAGAGGTCAAGAACAAAGAATGTGTCATTCACAACTACCATTTCGGTTGTTTCTAACCTGCACCTCAGATATGTAAGACTTGTGCTGCAGACCCTTGACCAGCTTCGTTGACCGTCCCTGGACCTGCTCCAGCACCTCAATGTCTTTCTTGTAGTGAGGGGCCCAGAACTGAACACAGGACTTGAAGTGTGGCCCCACCAGTGCTGAGTACAGGGGGACAATCACTGCCCTGGTCCTGCTGGCCACACCATTCCTGATGCCACTGGCCTTCTTGGCCACCTGGCTCAYGTTCAGCCACTCTTAACCAGCATCCCCACGTCCTATTCTGCCAGGCAGATTTTCAGCCACTCTTCCCCAAGTCTGTAGCACTGCATGGGGTTGTTGTGACTCAAGTTTAGGACCCAGCACTTCACCTTATTGAACTTGATACTGTTGGCCTTGGCCCATCAATTCAGACTGTCCAGATCCCTCTGCAGAGCCTCCCTACTCTCCAGCAGATCAACATTGTCACCCAGCTTGGTGTTGTCTGCAAAACGACTGAGAGTAAACTTCATAGAGTCGACCATTAAATGATTTTGAGTCAGAAGATAATCAGGAAGTACCTTGTCTCTRTTGTGTTCCCAGGGATCTGTTTATATGCATGTAATCACTGTGCATAAATTTCCCCTTTGTAAGTTTGTGATTGCTATGCCACATATTTCACAGATGTGTTGTTATGGTAACTGCATTAAAGGGAAAAATTAAATGGGGACAAGGAGAGTCAAGTAACTATCTTAAATTTAAAAAAAGAATTAAAAGCAGTTTCTTTTTGTGTGTGAATCAGACAAAGACTTGGGGTTAACAAACAGGAATAGCAAGGAAAGGACAGAAACAGATAGGATGTGCCATGTGAACAAAAGAAATGCTGATTCAGGAAGGAAAAGGTTTCAGAAAACTAGGTGGGCAGCTTAGACTAGCCCCTACGGCGAAACTAATTTGCCTGAGTGATACTTGTACAGCAGAAAATGCAACCTGACATTGACCTTGTCAGTATTGCAGTCACAATGTTTTCACAAGAAAAAAAAATGCTTGAAATATGGATTTCAATAGAATGAAAACACATGGTATCCTTCCACATAATCCAAATTTCTTCTTTTTCTGCACAAACCAGGCATGAGAAACAAAGAGGATTTCCATTTTTCACGTTCTTTAGTTTTTTGCTTCTTTATAGGAGTGAAGAATCGATGAATACACTTTTATGATGTTTTTTCAAGGTTTTTGTATAGCAGAGACTAAGGCAATATTTGTCTGTGCTAGGTAACCTCCCACACCTATTTTTAAGTGTTGTATTGTAGGAACACAAATTTTTGCCTTTTCTTTTTGCTGCCTTACAATCATGGAATAATTTTAAAGAGAAGAAACAGAACAAACAAACAACAAAAATAACAACAGCATAACAAAACAAACAAAAAACCCCCAATAACAAAGTCCTCAGAATGCGTGAGAATCTTCGGGKTAAAGTTGCAGTACTCTGACTGCACTATCACTGGTGTGAGAGTGAGACTGCAAAGCCAAACATTATTCCTGCACAGGACATTGAAAAAGYATAACCTTCCTCCTGCAAGTAAAGTAAGGTTGAGATAGTACAAGACAACAAGGACTATTCAACTGCAGTCCCTTTGTTCTTTCTGTCTTGGCTTCTTCACCACAAACCTTTTCAAAATTTCACGTAGTGAGGAAATGTATTTCAGGCCAAGACACTCAGAGCGTAGCTCCTCATGTAAGCTCTTTGTGCAGTTTACAAATACATCAAGTGCATATTTGCTCCCACTGCTCACATACCCATGCTTTGAGGCTTCAGAAGAATTGTAAGTGGGAAATAGCTCAAGAGACCCGACTTTGTACTCCAAATTGGATGGCATTGTCACTAGATAGTTGATATGACAATGCAGTTCTTGTTCATATCAGCATATAGGGTTGAAAGAGAGAAACAAAATAGTACTTTTCTGCATGATTATGCCTGGAAGCATAATTATTCTTCTGACTTTATTTTATACTGGTCTACAACTCCACTTTTACACTATTAGGCATTGGGTTTGTGTTGCAAGGTTTTGGTTGTGAGGGGATGTAGGAGTTGTCTCTGCGAGAAGCCGTCAGAAGCTTCCCCTCTGTCTGACACATCAAATGGATCTGGCTACAAGATGGACCCACCACTGGCCAGGGCTGAGCCCATCAGTGATGGTGGCAGCATCTCTGGGATAACAGAGCTAAAAAAAACAGAGGGGAAAATATTGAAGATCAAAGAGCAGCCAGAAGAGAGTGATAATTTGTGAAAGAAACAAGCCTGCAGACACCAAAGTCAGTGAAACAGGAGACAGATGAGGTGCTCCAGGTGCCAGGTCAGTGATTGCCCTSCAGCCTGTAGTGAAGACCATGGTGAAGAAAGCTGTCTCTCTGCAGCCYGTGGAGGTCCACGGTGGAGCAGATATCCACCTCCAGCTCACGGATGATCCCACGCTAGAGCAAGTGGATGCCTGAAGGAGGCTGTGACCCCATCAGAAGCCCACACTGGAGCAGATTCCTGGCAAGACCTGTGGCCCTGTGAACAGAGGAGCCCACCCTGGAGAAGGTTTGCTGAAAGGAGGTTTGTGACCCCATGAGGGACTCACACTGGAGCAGTTCATGAAGAACTGTGGAAAGGACTCACGGAGGACTATCTACCATGGGAGGGACCCAATGCTGGAGCAGGGGAAGGGTGTGAGGACTCCTCCAACCTGAGGAGGAAGGAGTGGCAGAGACAACGTTGCAAAGAAGTGATTGCAACCTCCATTTTCCATCCCCTTGTACCACTGCGGCTGAGCAGRTAGAGAAATTGGGAGCGAAGTTGAACCCGAGAAGAAGGAGCGGTGGGGAAAAGTGTTCTAAGAGTTACTTTTTATTTCTCATTACTCTGATTTTCATTGGTGGTAAAATTAAACCAACTTCCCCAAGCCCAGTCTGTCTTGCCCGTGACGGTAGCCGGCAAGTGATCTCCCCACGTCCTTATCCCATGTGCCATTCATTACGTTTTCTCTGTCCTGTCCAGCTGAGGACAGGAATCATAGAGTGGCTTTGATGGGCACCTGACATCCGGCCAGGGTCAACCCAGCACACCATGYCTCAACATGTTGAGGGTCAATGGGCGGAAAAATCACTTTGAAAGTCCTTAACCGGTATTCCTTGTAGAAATGAAATGTAAGTAATTCTGCCCATACTTACACAAAATTCTATGCTTGCCTCTGATCTCCTCAAAGCCGGTCACCCRGGGTTACTTACTGTTTTATATTTAAAGATTTGTTTACAGTAGAATGAAAACACAACATGAGATGCAAACTGACTTTCTGTGGAAAGAATTATTTGTCAACAGCTCAGATTAAACAGTAAATGTAGATCACCAAAGGGGTACAGCAATTCTCACTTTTAGCTTTAAGGGAGTTGATTTGACCCAATTTTAGTTAGTTACTTACTAAATTATCCACGTCATTTACCTGTTTAAAAAGCTTGTTTCCTTGGCTAAAATTCCTCTGGCCTAATTTTGCATTTTAAAAAGCTTAAGACTTCTAAAAGGTGACTTGTATCATCCTAAGACAGCTATTCAAAGTAGAACATCTAAATCACACTTCAGTCATGATTATTTTTCTTCATTGACATTAAGCGGACATTTGATGACTTAGTGACACTTTAATGTCTAACTTTTAGATTTCTGAGACTAGGTAAGATGAATAGCATGTACAGTATAAAACCAATGCATTTTACAATGAATGCATAGCAAATATGTGTATTATCAATCAAATCAAAGCCCATATTGCAATAACATAGATGATATTTCCTATTGTTATGGTTATCTGTATCCACTTTTAAGTTCTGCTTTTGACTATTACCCTCTACTTCTACCCAATGGGAGGTATCTTGTCCATTTAACTAGGTCCTGTGAACTAGGATCTTCCTCTTTCCCTACCTTCCCTACATCTTCAACYATCACTTTGTTGAACTTCTACAGGCCACTCTGAGTTCTCTTTATCCTTATCCAACTTCCATCACATGCCTGTGAGTCGATAGGTCCTCTGTCTTTAACAAATTCCTTGTTCTTTTCACCTTTCCCCAGGGTTTCTCTTTACTTCTTTTCACTTAATCTGTGTCTCTCAGTCATAAGGCTCAACTGGAGAGCAAGACAGGCAACTGGAGAGATGTCTTCTTTAATTCACCAAGTGCATTGTTGTAGGGGGTAGCTTCAGGCACTGTATGAAATAAGCTCCCCAGTGGGAGGTGGGAAAAAGAAGCACCTACTATTGCATTTGAACCTTCAAACAACTAAGTGGTGCTGCAGTCTTGAGCAAAGTTTAAGTCTACAATAATTTAAACAGTGTCTATCTCTGGGACTTCACTTGTACAACTCTGTCCAAGAATAAGAGCATTCAAGAGCACATTTTACTTGAATACATAGATTTTTAACTCAGCAAGTAAAATCACTCCTTATTGAAACTGTGTGTACAAGTTTCAGTTTTATTACATGTGACATACAAAAACCCCAGCAACAAAACCAAACTGGTATCAAATTTTAATGTTAAAAGTAGTATTGAAAGGTACCTTGGTTTTTTTCAGCTGCCATCTTGCAAAGCAGCATATTTCCAAAGCAGAACTTTTCTACTGAAGAGCAAGCCACATGAAAAAGTCCACTGTTTTTGCTGCAGCTTTTGCCTTGCAAATGACAAAAACATTCCTCTGACACTTGAAAAAGAATTTCATTCCTGATAATTACTGGATTATGGAGGAACGATGAGTGACCAAAACCCACAAAACTGACAATATTTGAATTGAAACATCAGATAGTTTTGTATTAGGTAAAAAAGATATATCAGTCACAATATTTAGGAAATATAATGCTCTTATGAGAGAGGCAATAGACCCATTTTATTGACTTAATGGTGGATGAAAGTAGTGTTAAATCTGGCTTTTGATCATTTAGAAATTCAACTAACATAAACCCAGTATTTTCACTGTTAATATGACTTCTGTTTCACACAGAACTTCAGATTAAATGTAGCCAATGTCTGAGTTAATTTGTAAATCAAGCTTTTGTGAGCTGCTATTTATTGTCATATTTTAATTATATGATCTTTGTTGAATGTAGACTGTCTTTCCTCACAGGCTTTTWTTAAAAAAAAATTAAAATTGCCACAAATGAAAACTTTTCCAGCATATAAATAGAAATTACATAAATTTTACACAGATCACTACACAGCCAGGGCAGTATGACAAGAACCATGTACTTTCCTTGCTGTTCAATACTCCTACTGCCGTGTCCCAAAATTTTGTTAATGTAACTGCACCAGTTTGGAGGATTTAGCTACAATCTTTCTTTTTTCTTTTTTTTTTTTTTTTTCTCTAGGAAAAAAAAAAAAGGGAAACAGAAAAACTTGCACATCACTAACTTATTTTTAAGTAATTTTGAAGGGCATTATTGTTATATGCTTATGAAGTAGGAATATTTATTGAGTCTACTTCTAGGACTGATATGATATAAATATGATATAAAAATGCATATTTACTTTTTTAATAACATGCTTACTATTTTGTTTCTATTTATGGACATGAAACTTAGGATTTCTCTTCTATTTCTACATCTTCTACTGCATCCCTGTGAGTCTWCATATCTTATCCTGTCTGTATTAAATTGCTTCCTCCTTTCACCATTTTCCAGGCTAAATTCTTATTTATTACAATGCATTTATCCATGGGTTTTTCGATACATTTCTTCCTCCTTTTGATCTAAGCAGAGTGACATTTTTCCTAGTTCTCTCTGTTGTTATTGGACATATGGTTTACATCCACGAATTTCTGTATTAAGAGCTCATTATGCTGAAGGGTTTTCATGGTTTATTTATTTGAGTTCAACCATGCTATTGACAATACTGATTAGCAGATATTTACAAAGCATTAAATCTGAAACTTGAAATAAATCAACTGTTTTATCCTACTATTTTTCTTCACTTTCAGATGATTTCGGATTACAAGTAATTCCATTTCTTGTTATATTCTTAGACAATTTAATTTAAGAGTTACATCTCTGCACACTTGATCTAGCTAAATTACACCTTTAAACCAGAATAAAATTCAAAGGTTTAAATATGTTGTCCTGGGTTAGTTAAATATTATATTACCACCCACAAAAGCTGGATAAATTTCATAATTACACACCTGGGACTCCTTATCTCAACTGAGATAAGCACTCCAACCAACAGGAAGTACTACCCACYCTGGTTATCTGATCTCAGGTAATGGCCCATTAGCACYACCCAGCCTGACTAMTTAGCCTGAACCCTTCCGGAACATTTCGAAGGACCCTAGGACTCCTCCAAGCTCATTACCGAAACAATCAATAGAACACCCGGAAGATCCTCTTCCATTGTGAAAGTCCCCGCCCCTGGGGGAGGTGCCAGCCAAGAAGCACAGCATAAAACAAGGGTTTGTGGATGGGAGAGGATACCCTCGATTCGACGGGACTCCGCTCTCGGGTCTTGGCTCTCGAGACTCCGCTCTCGACAAGATTCTCGACTCGGCGTGACTGGACTCCACTCCTCGGAACTGGACTCAGCTACTCCACTCCACTACCGGGACTGGGCTACCAGGCCTKCCTGCAGGATTAGTGCCTAACTGGACTGCACAGCTACCACCCTGGTCAACAGGGTGTCAGGTTGTACCGTGACTCTGTCGGTTTGTTTAAGCCCGTGTTTCTGTATTACTGCATTTATTTTAAACTTTTTTATTAAAATTGTAATTTTGACCTAAAATCTCTTGAGGTATTCTGTGTGGGGTTAATTTCCCCTGCTGGTTTACAGCCAAACCAGCACATATGTGAATTCTAAACCACTCACAAAATAACAAATAAAAAATGAAATGCCCAAGTAAAATTAAGAAGCTTGTCATTCTTCTTCCTCGTCRTAAAGCTAGTAAATTTTTGAAGGTAATGGTAGTTCTCTGCCCCATAAAATCTAGTTGCCAATCACTGAAGCAAAATAGTTTAAGGGCTTTCTTTATAGAACCTACTATTTTTCTTGAAACTCTCCAATGATCTTTGTTAACTTGTTTTACTTTTAAGATACTTTTCCTCTTTTGATTTTCACTAGATTTAGCTCCGAGTTTGAATTACACCTTACGTAAGCAAACTAATTTCAGTGTAACTCTGGAATTCAAAAGGATACAGAGAAGGATAGTTTTTGGTTTGTTTTTTCTTTTCCTGTTAAACATAATTGTATTTTAAATGCTGAGTTATGGGTTTGGGTTTTTTTTTTCTTATACTGGTATTTCCTATGATCAAAAGCAGAATGTCAGTTATTCAGAAAAATCACCTGGGCTGACAAATAGAAATTATTTTTATTAAAAATCACGTGTCAAAAAGACAGTGGCAGATTTTAAAATCAGACTTCCAGTGTTATTCTTCTTGCTGCCCTTGTCTCCAAACATTTTTCCAAGTGTTTTTACAATTCATTTTAAATCATTCAACGATTTAAGTTTTTCTTTCACTAAAATTTCAGATGCCAGAAAAGCTCTCTATCTGCAYCTATAAGCTGTCTCAAATTTATTTTCTTTGTTCATATACAGTCTCACACTTTATAGGTTAAATCTGTAACTACTGCTATATCCAGCAGAGAAGGCAGGCGTAGGAAGAGTTTTATCCCCCCATCTGTAATTCTTTCCTCATCTGCTTAGCCTCATGTTTTGATAAACTTCAGTATACAGACAAAAGGACTGTTAAATATCTGCTTCATATTAGTAATTTTGATTTTCTTTGTTCTTTTGTTTCTCAAAGTTCCATTGTAATTTTTCTTTTAACATATCTCTGAAGTATCTCTTTCTTCTGAGGATTATGGCAAACACTAATCCAACTTGGGTATTGAAAATGACCTAATATATCAGTTTGGAATGCTTCCAGCTGTAGAAAATCTCATTTTTCTAGTCTCTATACATTTCTTTTCAGAATGTTATCTGTCACAAAAGAGGCCTTTGATCCACCAGTTAGAGCTGCATTTTTGTTTGGCTAGCTGATTTTGCAGATAATTTTATCACTTATTCTGTTCTTTCTCATTTTTCCCATGTAGTATACCACAGCTGGTAGGTATRTATAAAAACACCTAGCTATCCTCTCTGCATCAGTTGTGTACTTGCAACTGGTCAGCTTAAATAGAAATGAGGCCTCTGTTTTGTCATAAAGAACCCAAATATTTCCAATATAAAGGAACTTTTTAGATGTTTGATAAAAACCAAACAAACAAACCACAAATCATCTGAATTTTTGTAGAATCACAGCATGAAACRCAGAATAGTTCGGGTTGGAAGGAACCTTAGAGTTCCAACCCACTTGCTAGGGGTGGGGACRTCTTTCAAAAGATCAGGTTTCTCAAAGCCCCATTCAACCTGGCCTTGAACACCTTCAGAGAAGGGGCATCCACAACTTCTCTGGGCAATCTGTTCCATATCTCACCACCCTYATCATAAWAATGTCTTCCCTATGTCCAATCTAAAACTACCCAGTTTCAGATTAAAACCGCTGAACGAGAGGTGTGCTGCCATGTGGTTTTCACGTGAGCTCAAAACATTTTGTCATAAACATGAATTTACAGTTTGTATCTATTCTTGTCCTTATGCATATAAATTTCTGTGTCATAAAATCCGTTTAGCAAGAARGTGGATCTCAGTCTCACCACCAAGATATTGCTTTATATGGTAGTCACTCACCAGATTTGCTACTGCTTAACTGATTTAGATCTGCAACTTTCAGGCAAYACCACCTCTCTAGCAATTCACTGCTTTCATATATGGTCTCATAGTATTCCACTAAGCAGAGTTAACTTGGATATCCAAGGCCTTAGGCTGCTTCTGCAGAACCTCAAGTTTAGATGCATCCTTCACATGCATTATCTCTTTTATTCTTGATGCAACATTTTTATTTTTATTATTATTATTGCTCACGCATACATTACAAGGTGGAGGGGAGGTGGATATTTTTGGTTTGTTCTTTTTCTTGCTTTATTTCACGATGCAGATACTGACACTTTACAGATACCATACTTCCTGTTTGAATCACCTGAAGATTCCATCTCAGTAATGGCTAGAACCCACAYGTTTCAGATAGAGATGGATATTTCTATTTTCAGATAGAAAGTTCTTCAGGATTAGACAACTGTGGGACAGTTTGTCCATGAGGATGGAGCTTAATAATGAAAGATTTTAGCCCTGAATCACCTTYTGTTTGTTTTGTTCTTCACTGACTTTGGTGTCTACAAGGCTGTTTCTCTCACATATTCTCACTCCTCTCTCTATGAGCTGCTGAAGGACATTTTTTTACCCTTTCTTAAATATTTTGTTGCAAGGGCACCTCCACCACCACTAATTGACTCAGCTTTGGCCAGCGGCAGGTTCATCTTAGAGCTAGCTGGAAGTGTCTTTCTTCAACACAGGGGCAGTTTCTGTTGTCTTCTCACAAGAGCCACCCCTGCAGGTCCTCCACTACTAAAACTTTGACATATAAACATCATAGCCACCTACCCATGGGCCAACAAGCCTCACATCTGCCCCTGGGACGGGGATGAAGCAAATCTTTCTAAAAGCCRTTTTCTGGCACCTGAAAACAATAAGTTGGTAGCAAACAGTAAGCATAGATTTACCAAAAATGAATTGTGCTTCGGTAACCATGTAGTCTTTTATGATGAGACTTCTGGTGGCAGGGATAACAGTGGACTGGCAATCAGAATTCAGAAGTAGCAATCAACAGGTACAAAATCCAGCTGGAAGTYAGTTAATAGTGTTTTCCCTTAAGTATTGATAATGGGGCCAAACTTTTTATTAAAGCTGTGTGGGATGGGATGAGTGTATTCCGGGGAGATAACACCAAATTTGCTGGAACAGTCAATRTGAGAGGGCATGAATGTTACTCAGAGGAACCTGAACAGGATAGAAAATGGACTGACAGGAACCTCATGAAATTTAACAATGATAGACGTTAAGTCATGCATTTGGGATGTAATAACTGTAGGCAATGGTACAGCAACGGGATGTCATCTTTTCAATGAGGACAAATACAATACCTTTGACAAATGCAATTTTTTAAAAGACTGATGAACTTCCAAAGAAGCTGTTAAAAAATAAAAAATACAAATACAATGGAAAAAATATGAGATATACTAAGTCATTATTCATAAAAGGGAAAATAYAGGAAGTTATTCCCTAAAATATTTTGTTTATTCAGTTTTTGGGGTAAAATGGTGAGGCACTTAATTAAATCAATTAAAAGAAGAAAAGTGTTTTTCTTTTTTATTGATTCTAAGCAGTAAGAAAACATCCTAAATTATCTCATTCATAAAGATGCTAAATTGGCTGTCCAATTAGTCATAGAGCAAATATCTAGACAGAAAAACATCAGCATGAGTTTGGCCAGGGATAATGGTATTTAGCTGTGCATTTGATATATGGTTACTGATACTACTTTCTTCTTTCCCTTGAGTTTCAACAGTGATTAACAAAGGAGGCAGGATGCAGGTTTCATTATTGATTACATTGTCTCCAACTGTGCACACAGTTTTCTTTTTCCCAAGTTTATAATGGCAATAATTACCTTATTAAAAGAATTTACGAAGGATTAATGTAATTGAATAGCTTGGTTTGATAAGCCTTTTCAACTAAGATTTTGGTTGTCAACTCATCTCCAAAAAATGCGCTAACTTTGAGTTTTTTTGATATTTAGGCTCATCTTTCAGATTGGTCAAATATTGGCTTTACTACTTCTCCCAGCACCTTCATTTGGGCAGGGGGCACAAAAAATGACAGAGACTCATCTCAAACRTATTTAATCACTTGTCCCTGTTTCCTGGTTATTCACAGAAATGTTATTTCTAAGGCAATATGTATAACTAAGCTATGAGGAAATGTTAACATTTTCCTTCTACTTCTCAAATAAGTAATTTTTTGTTTAACTGGAACTGAAATCAACCTTGGACTAATGGTGGGTAAAGAAAAAAGATTGCTGCATTTTCTGGAAAATAAGGGATCATTCATAAAGAATCCAGCTGAAAGCTTCAAAGAGGAAACAAGGGGAAGATGGATATAATTTCCTAAGGGTGCTATTTATAGGAATCTGTGTGGAGCAAAGGGAGATTTCTGAGGATGAAGTTCTAGAAGAACATGTCTTGCTAGCACTCTTCCTGAAGCCTGAAGATAATTATTCTATAAGCACGTACAGAGTCATAGAATATCCTGAGTTCAAAGGGAGCCACACGGATCATCAAAACCCAACTCCTAGCCCTGTGCAGGACAGCCCCAAGAATCCCATCATGTGCCTCAGAGTGTTGTCCAAACATTTCTTGAACTCTTGTGGTCAGGCTTGGTGCTGTGACCGCTTCCACTRGGCATGCACCTTTAATTTTGCCTTAGCTACAAAAGACCCCTGCTCAGCCAAGCCAGCCTTCTGCCTCAACTGCTTGACTTATGACATTTTGCCACCACCTGTTTCTGGGTCCTTAGGAGGTTGTGTTTAAAATGACCAGCACTGATGGACCCCAGCACCTTCAAAAGCACTTTCCCAAGGGACCTTACTCACTAGTTCCCTGAGCAGCCTAAAGACCCTCTCCGTTAACAAGGAACAAATCAAGGAGATTATGTTTCCTAGTTAGCTTTCTTAATATCTGTACCATAAAGTTTTCATACAGATGTTTCAGGAATCTTCTGGACCTGTTTGTGCCAGCTGTGTGGTGTTCCCAATTGACATCCAGCAAACTGAAGACCCCCATAAGGACAAGGGCAGTTGATTTTGGTGTGTCCCTCACTTCTTCAAAGAGTAACTCATTGATGTCATGGTCTTGGTTAGGTTATCTGTAGCAGACTCCTGTGTATATAGGATTCCTGTACTATATTTACAGGTTATTATTCATAAAATCAGGGAAAAATAAATCTTCAACCTCAAGTTTAGGTTATTTATTTTTCACAGAGAGTGTCTTTTGTTCTTTTTATACATAAAACCTCAGATCTCTGAAAAAATTACAGAAACAATGCATGTCCATACATACTATTATGAATATCTATAAGTTTTGAATTATGCTAGTTTCTTCATCATTAAAATAGTATAATATTTTTCAACTAATATATTTGTACTAGAAAAAAAATTATATAAACACTTATTCTATTTCATTCCAAGAGCAGATAACACAACAGTAGGATTCTGTAGTTGCCTTCAAAAAAGCTGCAGTATTTACTTTTCCTAAAAAAAGGAAAGATTGGTTATAATTACTGACTTCTATGACAGCTACATGGCCTGAAGGGTCTGAGCATTACCTGCAAGCAGTGAATAAAGAGGATATTTCAAAAAGAAAAAAATTTATTGGAAAGATATGCAGATTGTTCTCTGCTTGTTCTGTTTGTTAGCTGGTCACACACATTGCTGATATAGGAAATTCTGAGTTGTAGACTGAACTCTTCCAGAGGGCAGTGGCTTCCACCATGCTTTCTTTTCCATGGAAGCTAGGCCAGGGTAGAAAAGATTGTCCTGTGTCCAGATCTCGTTCAATACACAATCAAGAGTCAGTAAGCCAGACAGTGAAACAGACAAGCCTAAGGATGCCCTTCCAGTAAGCAGGTGGAACTGAGCAGAGGGAAGGAAAGTCGAAATAAAAGCAGGGAGAAAGAAACATGAAAATTAGATAGAAGTGATCTTTAAAATAAATAAATTATAAAAGGATAAAAATAATTTGAAAGACAAAAGGTCAAAAAACAAGGCTATCACTGTTTGCAGTTTTTGACCTAACCTTCCTGAATTTTGCAAGTTTTCTCGGTCTGCTTATCTTTTTTCATTAATAGCTTATTTTGAACTTAGATATTGACTAAGTAGTGGTGTTTAATAACTTTAAAAACACTGTTTTAAAGTACACAAAGCCCTGTCAGTGATCTTCTTCCTCAGGATAGTTAGTCAGTTGTAAAAGCTGCCACATTAATTGATGAAATATGCTGCTTGACACAGGTAGTACATCCTGCCTCGGAAAGTCATTGTTGGCTCACTTCTCTCATGCTATATTTAAATAGTTTTAAAACACCCTGTGGACCAATGAAAAGTAGGTTATAAACAATGGTGTGTGTATGAGGAAAGACACAAGAAAAAGTACTGAGTTATTTTAAATTCTTCAATATAACTGTGTTCCCCTCCCTGTTCTGGCTTTTTCTTCTAGAGCTTCCCAGGAACAGCTGCAGCCTGAAGTGAAAGGGCATCACAGGTGGCCCTTCCTGCTGTGTCAGTCAGAGCAAGAGGCAACCACAACTCCATCCCATGAGTAAAAATATGCGAGTAGAGCTCCCCACAAGATAGGTACATTCTTCCCTGCTGTTTTGGGTGTTTTTTAATGGGATTTGCTCTTAATATAGATTTTGGCATGCGACTTTTGGGAACCAGAGCTAAGAAAGATAATGGGGAGTTAGGTGAAAGAGAAATCCTTCATTATCTCCTCCAGGAATACCTGCAGCTGGGTGCTTAGTCTATTTGTATTAATGCTAACTTATAATGTCATGTTGTCTTTGAGGTCCAGTAACTTACATTTTATTTTAAGAGTTTTTGTTCACTTGACTAAATATGGAATTATATAGCTATATTTTATCCCTTTGCAAATTATTAATATTTCTGGTAATAAGGTGAAAACTTAAGCACTAACATGAGTGATAAACTGAGAAATGTTTTTGCACAGATACATATTTTTTCATGAAGAAAAATCAGATAAGTATGGATATGTTTTCTGGTATGCAAAATTCCCAAAGATATAAATCACAGAAAAAAGGAAGAATTAATTTGGCTAAATGTACACATTAAGACTCTGAATGCCTGCACCTGAGCTAATCACTTCAGGCTCCCTAGTARTGAAAGAAGAGAAACAGGCACTTCTAGGTCACAATTCTTCTTATCCTAAAATAGGCATCTGAAGTAGGTCAGATGAACTGCGCCCTGAGAATGCCTATTATTCTCTACCAACTATAAAGAGAGCCCTGGTTGATTAATTCAGATTCAATGTAGATGTTTAAGGAAAATGAGATGAATCCCATTCAGGGAATCCAGAATGACTATTTAGAGACCAATAGCAAGAAGTGAATATTCTTGTTTTCCAGATGTATAGAACCCATGATAATTATGTACATCTAGACACTGACCTTAGGTTCCTAAGTCATTTAGGTATTTTGGAATATTTAATCTTATTTCATGCTTTATTTTATTTTTGCTCAGAGAAACTACTATCAACTTTTTATTACTGTATTTCAGTCTAATGATCCATGACTCATATTCTCTTTCACTAAGGAAGATGAAAGCCTTCCCCAACCTTAACCTTTTATGAATAAAAACTTAACAAAGCAAAGAAATTCACCTTTTCATCTATTAAAAAAGTCCTGTACTACCAATAGCTTGGGAAATGTAACAATAAGGACAGATCTGCTACTAGGCTCACCAGTATAACTTGATTTCAGCAGGAGTGCTATGAACATTTTATCAAATGAACATCTGAGTTTCAAATCAAGCAAAAATGCCTTGGATTTTCTCTTCCAAATTTATGTGGAGAAATAATGGAGTCCAAACTGTGGCTCTACTTCAGTACTGAAAATACTCTCTTATTTAAGAAGCTGTTGGCTCAGATGAGAGAATAAAACAGTAGAAAACATAAAAGGATTTTTAATGAAAAATATTTTAAAGCAGATATAACAATATCTCAACTACAGCCCACCACTCAGACCATTATCCACTTAAAGTATATATGGATAGTTTATAATGCCTCTAATCAGTAAGTGAATAAATTTTACAGTGTCAGGGAAAAATTTCTGATGTRAAAGGTTATTTTTGAGTCTCTATTTATCATAGCAAAGAAAGTATTCCATTGCATTTTATCACTGTCAATGCGGGTATATTATGATCATCTTAAAATCTAAATGAAAAAGAAACCCAAGTAATAAATTTTATCATTTTCCAAGTTATTTGTTGGAGAGGAACTGAAATAGTAGTTTTAGATAACAATTTTTTCCTAGTCTTTAGTACCCCAAATAAGAGAAAAAGCAACAAGGATAATAGAAGGAATATTAATAGGATTTAAAGCCCACTGAATTATCAGGATGCCTTCCATTGACTTTGGGCTTTTGATCAGATTCTAAAGTAAAGAAATACATTGAATTATTTCGAGTGCTTGGAGCTTGCTAACAAAAGTGGTTTGAAAAAAAAAGAAAGGAAGCTGTAACTTTTGAGATTTCTCCTAGTTCTGTCATTCCTCACGTGTAAGGAGCAAGATAGGTCTAAGCAGAAAGTAATAACGAGATTAATGTTAGTGAACTTCTATCATCTTAAAATCTTTCAACTATCTAAAAATTGAGCATCTCAGCAGTTTATGAAGGCTTCTCCTACACAAAATAAGAACCTCTAGAAATTATTGCAAATTACAGAACTTCCACACCTGTTTTAGCTTAATCTTGCTCTGGTTGGTGGCTCTCTTTACTGACCATAGATGAAGTTTAGGTATCTAGTAAATACAAATTGCCAGCTTCTAAACAGCTAGTTTGTTCACCTCAGCCCTCCTGAAAGCTTGAACAAATACAATATTAACACCTGTGCATGTGTATTCTAATGGGAGAGACCATCAGCCAGAAATCATTGTATCAAGAGGAGAGAAAAAATATCTCCTTCACTTTCTTTAGAGAATCCAATAAGCAATACAGTTATTTAAGCTGTTTGGAAATGCATTTCTTTAGCAACGTATTTAGGGTATTTTATGCTTGAATCCTTTGGAGTTTTGGTATTTGGTTGGTTTTTGGTGGTTTCTTCTTTAAGATGTCCCTACAGTAAGAGTGTTCCTAATGTTTAACTTTGTTGTGTGGATTACTTTGGTTCTAAGTAGATAAAAACTCAGATTTCAACCTTTGCTTCCACGGAGGCATAATGGAGATTTAACAGCTTCTGTCTCATAACTGGGAGCTGATTTTTATGAGCAGCATATTAATTCCATGGCTTAACATTTCACCATTTAGCTTAACTGAAATTGTACAGGAATATAGCGATCATGAAGTGGTTTACTGCAGACAGACATAGAATAACGGGAATACATGTGTATGCATAGGACCATGCAGATGAATAATGCCACYCACATGGAAGTTTTATCTTCATTCTAAGTGCTTGAAATGATGCAAGGATGTATTCTGTCCCATGATGTTGGTGTTATAATGAAGCTGAGGTATGCAATTCATGCTATGACATCTTCGTGATTTCAAAGTCCTCTGAGATACTGTTGAAGGATTTTGCAAAACAAAGACAGCCAAATGTGAAGAAACCCATTTATCATGTTTTAGAAGCTGTTTTGAATCTGAAGATTGGTTGTTCTGAAGTCAGAAAGCCACACGAATCTTATCTTGAGAGACARCTGGGTAGACAACTGGATGGTTGACTCCAAAAGTCGTTCAGGGAAAAATGAATAGTTACACCATAGCAAACCCAAATTCTAGCACTTGGGGAAAAAAATGGAGAGTTATGTTGTTTGATAATGTAGATGTACTTGCTGGGGCTAAAACCACCACTGTGTAGCAATGCCTAAAACTGACAAGGAAATTTGAGCACATTTATGCTATTTAACAGTAATTAGTGCACTGTTGATGTTGTCACATAAGCCTCACATCCATTGGTTTGTTCAAAACATATTAACATTGTCTGTGCATATTCTCCTCTGCTCAGTGTTGCAGAGGCCACACCTGTGTCCAGTTCTGAGCTCTTCAGTCCAAGAGAAGCATGGACATATGGAGAGAGGAGAGCAAAGGGCCACAAAAATCATAGTGGGACTGGAGCACCTGACACATAAGGAAAGGCTGAGAGAAGCTGTGGCTGTTCAGCCTGGAGAAACAAAGGCTCAGGGGTAATCTTATCAAAGTGCATAAGTGCTTGAAGGGATGGTGTGAAGAAGATAGAGCCAGGCTTACTTCAGTGATGTCCAGTGAGAGGACCAGAGGCAATGGACACTCACTGAAATACAGGAAGTTCCATCTGAACATCAGGAAACACCTTTCACTGTGGAAAAAGTAACTGAGGTCAGAGTGACTGAGCACTGGCATAGATTTCCCCACGGGTGGAGTCTCCCTGCTTGGATATGTTCAAAAGCCACCTGGACATCGCTCTGGGTAGCCTGATCTAGGTGGCCTTGCTTGAGCAGGGTGGCTGGACCCGGCAACGTCCAGAGGTTCCTTCCAACCTCAACAATTCTGTGACTGATATTGTGACAACATGCTGAACCAATATAATGTGACTCAAACCTTGTCAGTAAAGCTAGTTTATTCGTAGTGCTGCAATTATACAGCTCTGTGGTCTCTGATTCCATAAATGGTTCGCTAGGTGCTATCTTGAGCATGTCGGCAGAGCAAAATGATTTTTTTTTTTTAAATCTAACACAGATCATCAGGACCACAGATTTATATCTAAGTACTTTAATATGATACAACACACCCATAGAGAAAATTACAGAATGAAATTGGATACTGCTAGCTAGACAGCAGATTGTTACTTTTAGGTGTTATTAAAAGAAGTGAGTAAGCAGTTGGCAGACTTATCAGATCATCTGTCTGCATGTCTGTTTCTCCTTCTCTCCTTCTGTTTAACTAAAGTGTCTGTGCAGTCTAGCATAGTAGTCACTGGAAATTGTAACTTTTGTCCAACAAAAATATTTTTATATAGTAACGAACATTTTTATTCCCTATTCGACTTAGTCTTAAGTGTCCATACTAGTTCTATGTTGCCAGTGTGCTGGATGATGGGGTGTCGCGACCTTCCGAAAGCGTCTCCAGCAAAGCTGCTCTGCAGGGCAAACACACTCACACAAACACACACACACTGGATAGCTTCTCCTATAAGCTGGATCGATGGCAAAGAGGCAGGAAGGGTCTTTGTATGAGGTTCCACRASAGAAGTTTATTGTACAAACATSAAGGTTCCCAGTGATGAAAGACGGGCCGCATGGCAGGGTCCAGGGTTATATACGAGGTCTGTAGGGGCGGGGAGAGCATCAGGGACCAATAATCTGAGGGTGCAGGGGCRGTATGTAGGCGGGACTATGGTGTGGGAGCCAATGGGAAAGACTAGGGGAGAGGTGAGGGAGCAAGGGCCAATGGGGAAATGGGGAAGGGAGAACCCAYGGGAAACGGGACATGTAGGGTGGAAAGGAGCAGGGAGACCAACGGCCAATTGGGAAAACAGAACCGGGGTACATTAACATAGTGAAACAAAGCACCCTGGGAGAGGGCTTTTCAGTCACCCTAACCTGGGAAGCTACTTAGGGTTCCTCCTTCCAGGGTACCCTCGTGATCTCTCTGTAGTTAGGCTCACCAGCWTCCACAGTTCTATACCTGAAAAAATAGATTTAAATTTAATCCCAACAGTATATTAAGCTTTGAGAAATTTCTACTCTATAAGAAGTAGACATCCATAAGGTCCTGAAAAATTCCATATAATTTCTCGAAGGSATGTAAGTGGAATTCAAAAGATTGTYGTGGTCTTTCAGAAGAGCTGGATTTATGACATGCTGGTAGAACATGTACTTTCCATGCTTTTACCTGTGTTCAGGAGACAGAACAAATTAGACATGCTAAAGTGTCAAAGACTCTCCCATCACAGGGACCTCTTCAGCTCAGTTTAAATCCATGTCCATGAGGAAGCACAGTGCATGGAAGACAAGGTTGGATTAGAAAACAGATTCAGACACAAATTTGGTTAACACATGTAAGGCTTAAATTTTAGGGGTTTTATCTTGTTTCTCATAAAACACTCCCATTTCTACAGTTTTAGTTTATGAAAGTTTACATTCTAAGTAACCAAGATCATGATGTTCTGTCTTTAATATTTCAGTCTTTTGGGTTCAGTACTGGCCTTTATTGGGAAGAGGGTTACAGTTACAGTTTCAGAGATCTGAGGTACCAGTTGCCAGATCCTTACTTTGTAAGATGAGTTTGTATTACTAGCAGGAACCTAGGGGAAAAAAAAGAAAATATTGACTGATCAGTGGAGCAATTTTACAATATAGAAAAGGAAAAATATTTTTTCTTCTTTTCCAAATTAATTTCAGATAATAATTCCATAGATTTTAAAGCACAAGKGTTTATCTTTATTTTTATTTTACTTTCCTTTATTCCTCAGTCTTCTATTGCTCCCCCATTGTTAAAATGAAAATATTTAATCTATTTGAAAGGTAGCAAGAATTGCTAGCACACTTAAGCAAACTGCTTGGGAGAGAAACACTGAGGTTACCCAATAATTTGAGCAAAAATAAGCTACCTCCTAGTGGGGAGGGTAGAAAATATGAAAATTCTTCAAAGGAAGTAGAGAATGAATCTCCATATTTTGAACATAAGATGAATAAAACATATATTCACATCTTCAGACTATCCTGTTCAAAGGCTATTGAAAACTTCTCTTTCTTTTAAACCTGTCCGACTCATCTCCACAGGATATAATTTAATCCTAGTATATACGTATGTTTTGTGCATTCCCATCCGTGTGGGCTGGAATATCACACTATGAATTCTGAAACAGAAATGTGCTTTCCTTTTTGGACAATCACATCACTTAGGTTACTGACAGTGCAAAGAATGTACATCAGTGATTGAATATTTAAGTTCTTCAAAATCTATGGAATAATGAAGACAGTATGTCCATCCAAGCGAACAATTGCTTCATGGGGAGTCTGTGCGTCTCAAATTAGTTAATTCCTGGACTTTAAATTGGCCCCTGTTCCTGTTGTTTAAAGTCAGAAAAGAGTGGCACTGGCGAGAAAGCTGTCTGCCAGAAAAGGGCATTTTCAAAGTCACACAGCATGAACATCTTCTTGTCAAGATCCATTAAAAGAAAAAAGTAAGTGGCATTTCAATGAAATTGTAGAGGAGGGGTATGGAGGTGGGGTTGGTGTATGTGGTTTTTTGTCTTTTTTTAATGTTATTTGTAACTGGCTGGAGATGAAGTACCTCCTAGCTACTCTGAGAACATAGGGGCATCTTTCTATGACAAGAAAGCAGAGATATGTTTGGAATAAGGAGATCTAAGTATTATGTTTCTTACTTTCTTGCACTTCTTCTAAATTTTGTTTTAAATTATTCCTTTAAATTTTGATGCGGACATTTCACTCGTATTTCATTGCATTAGGTTAAACATATGCTGTGATGTGACATAATTTGATGTGACCTGACCAAACCAGATGAAAATGTCTTGTTGTATCGCTTATTTAAAGAGAAAATGTGTCTATACTTTATTTGCTTTTAAATCTGTTCAAAAATTATTTATGAAAAGTTAAATAGGTCTTCTTACATGTCAATTTCCTACAGTCTCGTGACACAGTAGCAACAGTCTACTGTAAGGTTCAGATCTAGACATTAAAAAAAAATCAARATCACTAACTTTGTATATAAACATTGGATTTCCACTGAGTTCATAGGCATTCTACAGGATATTGCATTATTTATACTTGTGCAACTATTTTCTGAGTTAATAATCAGTGCCTATTTTGAGAAGGCTTATTAACTGACAAAAAATTTTGCAAATACAAATTCCCAGTTGGAGTTCAAGTGGCAATTTGAACTCCTATATAAAGATTTTTTGCCCATATTCTTCTGCCMATATTATTTAAGTGCAGAGTTAGGATTGCAATCTTTCTTCCAACTCTGGAACACTCTGTTATGAGCCTGCTGTTAAAACCTTTTTTCTCATAGGTGTTCTTAGCAAGATATTTTACAAATTACCACAAGCCACGTGCTTTTCGGTCTAACATTTTAAATCATCCATCGGTGCTATTTGAGAAGAAAAATTCTGAAAAAATGAGGAAAGGAATCAATAGCTGACACCTTACTGGCAATTAGCAGCATTGTTTCCTGGTCTTTTAATGTGTGGGTCATTGAGCATCAGAAAAATGGTGGTTGCTATCCTTGTGATTGTCTACAGACCAGGACTGCAGTTGCTAGTATTTCTTCAGGCATCTTGATGAAAACACAGGGATTTTACAAGGTGTACTGGAAATAAATAGTGATTTTATAAGAGCCYAGTTATTCCATCTACTGCCCAGATATGACTGTGGTCCTTCAGCRGCTCACTTTGAAAGGTAATTTGAAGAAAAAAACACATCCTAGTCCTGTGCATCTACAGACACACATCTGTCTACACGGATAGGTAAAAACAGATGAGCTTTCTAATAAAGACATCATTCAACTCTAGTATGGGAGGCTTACACCTTTTTAGTGAGATTCTTTGGATTTTCTTGGTATTCATATATTCTGATTTTACTACTGTTAACTACAGCAGTGCACTGATGAAGACACAAATCTTTGAATCAACAGGCACTGATTCACATTCTTCAGGTTAGATACAAGTAGAGGAATTCATGTTTGTCTGCACCCATCCATGCAGATCTGTTTTCCAAAGGCCACAGTGCAGCAGGGAATACAGTATTTACAGTGCATGGAGAAGTTTATAAGGCATGACAATATAGGGGACAAAGTCAACATCCAGGGGATTTTAAAAATTCTTTGTATATCACAAAACAATACTCTGAGAGTCACTGGGTTAGAAAGTCATGAATAGTTGATTACCCAGTTAGAAATCTTTCCAGAGTGTATATCCAAAGGACTGTTGCTGGACAATGTGGACTGAAAATGTGGTCTGGATGACTGGACCCCATGTTCCTGATTGCTTGATTGTGACAAAGTGTAACAATGTAGTCCCATATTATGGTACTGCCAGTGCTAATACAAGGCCATAAGCTTTGTACTGAGTTTGCACAGGCTCAGGAAAGAGGCTTGTCGAGTCTGCTCTGAGTGTGTTTCTCTTGACCTGCCTCCAGGTCTTACTTGATTTCACTGTGGAAGCATCTCTCTAACTATGGATCAGTCACCCATATCTAATTTGGTTTACTAATGTTTATATTTGTTATATAGGTATATATAGGTTATATATAGGTATACAGGTTACAAGCAGTTTTTCCAGGTAGAAAGAGATATTTATGACTCTAATATAAGTATGTAGAGAGAAACGTGAGTCAGAAGTGCAGCACAAACAGAGCAAGTGTGTGGTGATAAGGAACGGGTCACAAGATGGGGAGATTATGTAGTAAAATCTCATCTGCACCCACAAAAGAGGACAGAGACAAGAGAGGATGGGAGAGCTCAAATTCTGGTCTATTTCCTCCAAGGCCCATCACAGGAATCATCACCCCATTAGATTGCCACCTCCACAAGATAAGAGGATCACAGGGACACAGGGAGGCAGGAATACAAATTACAGACTCTTGAGGAACAAACACTGTGCACAGGCCCATCCCACTCAGCCTCACTACCATCGGAGCTGGGAACGTGGAGCTGGGGGAATGCAGCTCCAACAGCCTTACCTCTTGAGCTGCCAAATCTGAGGTTCCCCTAGCACTATAGATGCCACATCTATAACCAGCTCAGTAATGGTCACTTAAAAAATAGTGCAGATCTACAGCGGGACAAAACTGGTTTTGGGGGTRAAAAAGAACACAAAGAAACAGTACCTGACATATGTAAAAGGCACCACACATAGTAAAYTTGGATACAATCTGGAGTTGCAGATCAATGAAGAAAAGAAAATTGTAAAAGACTGTACATGGGGAAAAAGAATAAAAAAAGAATTGTGGAAGAAAAAATCATAAACATGAGCACCATGTTCCTTCTAACAAAGCAACTCCAGATGTTGACAACTTGTTGTTATGCCTCCCTCACCACTATGAACACCATGGTGAAACCACTGACCCCAAAGTCAGTGCGTTTTCTTGAATTTCAGAGAACAGGAAGGGTTGGGGAAAAAAAATCAGTTAAAATGTTCCTGATTGAAGATGGCTTTTGAACAAATCCAAGGAGTGACACGCCACAGCGTCCCTGGGTACCTGTGTCAGTGTTCAGTCACCCTGATCTCAGCTACTTTTTTTCACAGTGGAAAGTGTTTCCTGATGTTCAGATGGAGCTTCCTGTATTTCACTGAGTGTCCATTGTCTCTGGTTCTCTCACTGGGTATCACCAAAAGCTGCGCTGCCCTTCCAACTAATGGTCGACTTTTTGTATCTTAGATTATCAAGAAGGGCCACCTCTGCAGCCCACATGTCAAAAACCTTGACACCAAAATGTAATACAGATATTCKTGTGATTGAGGATTTGGGGGTTTTGTTGATGACAAGAGAAGTTAATTTGTTAATTAAAACAGTAACTTACAAACTCCAAAAGAGGAGAAGCTAAAGGCACACACATTCAAAAAATAGTCTCTTGAGTGGGAAGACACGAATATGATATTTTTTATTTTACTGTGTTGAGTTATCACGAGAATGATATGATTATAAACCGGATCAACTCACACTCCTTTTGTCCCTAAGGAGTTGTGGTTTCATTGGGCTTCATGTAGACACAGGACTATTAACTTTGGACTTATGTGATATAACCAAGGGTTTCAGTCTGAAAATTTGCTGACATAGAATGAAATATATCAATTTTTATAGCCTCGTATGTGAAACTCAATGGCATAGCAAGYGATATCTGATACCACTGGACATAATAATTTGAAATCTGAGGTTAACTATCCAAGAGATCTTTCCATGACAAAAAAAATTACAGTTATACCAAATACACACCAGAAATCAAGAAACAAACTCCCATGTTAACTGTATGTAGAAGTAAGGCAAATAGTAATTTCGATAAATGTGTCTGAAATACTTTAATAAGGCCTTTTTCTGATAGTAGAAACTGGGATGTGTTAAAACTTGGGAAACAGATGTTCAAAGTACCTTTATTCATCCTGATGTTGGGAAACTCTGGTAACTACTGACCCATGCAGAGCATGAGTATTATTTTACTGTAGGCTGCAGGTAGCTGCTTCTGAAATACAGCATTTTTTAAAGTGAATCTGACAGAATTTGACATGCATAAAAAGTGCGTAAACAGTATGTATGTAGCATGCATCACTGTGACATTCACACAGTCTGGGTTTGGCAACAGTTTGGTTTTGTAGGCTACTTTTGACATTTAAACAGAAGCAAAGAATCTTTCTGGAAGAAGCTGGGGTTGTTAGCCAGGTATGAGTGTGTGTATATATATATATATATATATATATATATATCTTTGCAAAGGCCATCCTCAGGCGAAAAATTCTGTAGAACTGTTGTTGTAGGTGACATGTTGCAGTTGAGATATTTTGAGGAGAAATAGCTTGGATACCACCTGAGAAAAATATACTTAGGTCTAACTGCGAATGCTTCAATTACATGAAAAAGACCTTCACCTGGCATAAATCATCTGAAGCTCCCTTGACTCGGTTTTATCATTTTCATTTCACTTTATTTATGATATTTATTTATCAGGATATTACACCTTCTGCTTWGTATTGAGGGCTCTGGTGAATTTTTGTTACTTTGGGAAATTTCTGCTTTTGGAAATAGTGTTCAAATTTACATTCATAAAGTATACTTGTGGAGATAAGCCCCCCACAAAAAAAAGCTCTTTCGCTCTAACCACATAATTTTTTTCCTTAAGTTGAGATGAGGCATGGATTGTTTGTTTTCTATTTCTATATTATTTTTGTCTCTAGTAATATAGTACAGTGTATGACCTCCTCGAAATGGACTTTGAGGAACTAAAACTTTTTACAACCGTGTAATAGATATAAAGGATCAGACTCTCAAGGATATAAATTACTCATCATTCAATAAACCAGCTCTGCATGAATTAGCATGTTGCTGCATTCATATAAATTTCCTCCACATGTGCATTGCACACAAATATCTGTATTGCACTTAGGTGGCAAGGTTTTTGTGGCACGGGCTGCAGAGGTGGCCCTTCGTGATTATCTAAGATAGATAAAGTCCATCATTAGTTCGAAGGGCAGCACAGCTTCTAGTACCTGGGGAATTTCAAGTTTTGCTCGTGAACGTATTCACTGTACATGCTGGTTGTGTGTGTCTAGTCTTCTTGCTGAAAGAAGTTTAGGAGGATAGTTGGCCTCTACATCTTTTCTGGTTTCCARCCTTAAAGGTAGTAGAAATGGTCCCTTTTGTGTGTGTGTATATGTATGGGTGGATATAAATTCTTTGAGGTTCTGTACAAAATACTTTATTTTGTTTAGTTTTGCATATAATGATAAGTGGGTTTATGTACTCTATCCTTTTCCTCATTCTATGACACATAAAACAATGAAGCCATGTAAGTTTTCTTTTATCTTCTTCCCAAAGGTAAGAAAACCTTTCCCACAGGCATAAAACATATGTCTGTTGRGTGCTCCCAGTTCTTTTCTCCATTCTGTTGAGAGATTTTTTTTCCCCTGGAGACATCATCACATGCTTCTTCAAGTCCTCTGCTGCTCCAATGGGTAGCACACCTTATAAGACCAAAAATTTGAAACACTTTTGACTCCATGATGAATATTTTCTTCCCTCTTGCTCTTTTCAGATGCAACCTACATCTAATTTATCTGATTCTTCTAGGGATGCAGCTTAGTATATTGAGTTATACTCATTCATCATAATTCTTTGTCACATGTCACTTTTTGTCATTTTGCTCACTAATAGCAGTTTTTCTTGTTCACTACTAGCCAGCTTGATATTAACCAGGGTAGCCAGTTCAGGGAAATCACTTGTCATTTGGGGATTTCTTGGGTGGCCACAGTTCATGTTCACAGGGTAATGATACTTCAGGGAAGTGTCAGACCTAACACTTATGCCCAGAGCAAGTTTTACATTTTTCAGAAAGCGTCAGTTCACTAGCATTTGTGCTATACATTTGTAGATCATGTGTGAAACTCTCTGTTTTCAGCTTACTCCTGTATTCTCTTGAAAAGAGATGTGTGATTTGTAGGTTTCATTTTTCCCTGAGGTAGCACAGTTCTGAATGTTCTGCAGGATAGTTTGAGGATTCACAGGAGTCTGAGTAAACAAACAAGCATTGTAAACAGCTTACTTCAAGCAAGAAAATTTTCTGAGATAGCTTCATTTTGGCTTGCAAATTTTAAATTCAGACTGAAAATGAGTCGAAGTCTTCTTGGTCCTCCACATTTCTTTTCTTGGGCTCTAAACAACCAGCTCCCTATTCAGATGGGTGAGCTCCTTTCCTATGTTTTGGTAATCAGTCAGAGCTGAGAACACTGAGAGAGGTTTTCTGCACTCAGTGGCTGGAGCTGATCAGCACTGTAGAATTGCTGGTGCTGCAGTGGGCAGCAACAACAGAAACAAGCCTGTTTGGCCGTTGTAGCTTCATTCTTTCTCGTCTTATCTACAAGGAGATATAACTGTACAATTTACTGGGCTTATACATTAGCTCCAAGACAATTCATACTGAAGGATCCTTCATGTGGAAGGGACATATGTGTAATTGGGTATATGCTTCTCTGTTTAGCTTTTTATGTGCAATTGTGTGTGTAAATACAATCTTTTTATCCATGTTTTGCTCCTGATTCAGGTAGTCCGTGCCCAGTGTACTCTGTGTGGGAACCTGGTTACCTCAATGTGAGTGGTGACTTCAGCAGGTGGCTATGGTTTCATGTGATGATTTGACTGGTACAAAACCTATGCAACTCTATGGAGTCAGACCAGAGGTATTACTGATGTCCTGTGATGTGATGTCATACAGATGAGTCAGATGAGAATATATTTGAGAAATTACTGGTAAATATTAGAAGTAGCATTTACATGTGTTCAGTAGTTTGTACCCATTGAGTCTGCAACTGTTCTTGCAACTAGGTGAGTAAAACAAAAGTTTTTAAAAAATAAACACATACTAACAAATATGCATAAGTATTTCTTATCTGTCCATTAGTAAGTATATGCTTTAGTTGACAATCCAAAAACATACATATATTTGATGGGCAACACCATTTAAATACAGCATATTATTGGAATMAGAATAATTATCTCAATACTAGAAAATATTGTAGTACTAATAAAAAATTTGTATGAAAAAGGAGTAGAATTTGAGATCTGTATTTCCCGGCTGCCTCTTTCTCTGCAGGTTGTCTGATCTCATAGGGGAGCTGGAGTTACTGCTGGATGCCTTTGTCCTGTGTTGTAGGGTGCCTCATACATTGGCATTGTTGGTGCTGAAATTCCCTTTCCCTTTAGTGTCAGATTTTGCGATATAAGAGGAGATACTCCCAGCATAGACACCATTGGTACTTTAAACCCAACAATTATGCTCTGGTCTGCTTCTTTGAAAGAGAAAAAAAAAAACAGCTTTAGGGACAGAAGGGGAAAGTTTCTCCAGTTCATTCTTTTGACAGCACTAGGGTAGAAAGAAACACAGCTCTGCCAAATGGGTTTAGAAAGCCAGAGGCTGTGGAGAGCATAGCAGGTGATGGCAAAATTCAGAATCAATCATTTTTTGTATTGTATTTAGTATTGAATTTCATACATTTAATCATCATCTCTTCAATACCAGCGTCTTAYCCAGTATTGATACCCTGGCAGGTATTATAAATTAAGCATGATAACCCCACTATTCAATGTCTACAGAAAATACAAAATTGTTAAAAAATGGACATATAATTTATGTGGTTTTTTTATTCTTTACTGAATTCATGGGGTTCATTTTTTCTTATTTTCATTGTCATTTTATCTGTTTGATAACTTTGGGTTACAAAACACATGCTTTTATTTATTTCTAGGCATATTACATTAAAGATTTTTCTCAGCCTAAGCTAGTGCAAATAATGGAAAACAGAAACAAGTACAGTATTGTCGCATATTATTTGTTTATTTCAAATCTAGTAGTATTTAATGTGTGCTTGTATTTATGCAATAAATTCTACCACCTCAAATATTTAGCTTGTTCTAAAATTAAAAAAAAGAGCTATTTTACTACAAATTTTTAGACTATGGCTACATAGAACAAACAGAGCCAATTTAAGGCTTTTTCAAATATTTTTCACCAGAATTAATTTTTAGATAAAATACATAAATATAAAATTTTTCAGAATATGTACTGAGTGATACCCCCATTTTCAGTGGTTTAACCCAGACGAAAAAATACTTATTTCATTTAAAATTTACACTTAAATGCTTATTTTGCTTTTTCTTTTTTTCATCAATGGTATATCTTTATTGTAGAATACACTAGCATGTTGCTTCAGGTACAAGGATTATGTAAAACATGTATGTGTGTGGACCTACTGCCCCCACCAGACTCTTATATGTTGAAACAAGATGGAAAACTTTCAGTTATAGAATTGGTGAGGGCAGAAATATTAGCCTAAGACTTAAGTGTATGGAATGTTTACTTTCAAAAGACGAATAATTCGACACTGTTAACTTGTGCTCTTTCTAAACCATGTTTACACTTTAGTACTGAAGTGTACTATAGACTTGCATTTCCTGGTAGTCAGAGATGTCTGTAAAAGACATGAAAGGTAAATGTCTGTAAACGACTTTCAGAGTCATATCTTGTATGTGTTTTTTCTCTCCTTCAGCTGATTTTTTTATTTCACTTTCCTTCTCAGTTAAGTAGAAGTATCTGCTCTTAGGAATATTTCAGCCAAAGGCACTAACCTTTAGTCTTGACTCTCCTTTTCCTTTTTTCAGATAGGCAAATGCAAGGGGTAATTGTTAGAGAAGCAGAAATTTCAAATCCTCACATGGTTCATTAAATAGCTAACATTCTCTTCTTATGTATGAAGAACAATGTTTTCAAAATAATTTAATTGTCTAGGCCAGATAAAATTTATTCAGCATAACAGCTGTATCATACAATTTTACAGACATTGGAAGACATAACAATACTACTGAAAGTAAATTAAATCCTGTGTTATAGATATTTAATTTTTTTAAAAACAGGAAAATAAGAGTTCCCATTAAATTCTGCTTATCTTTAAATGCAGAAGCTTAGCAGAGGGACTAAGACACAGACAACCAGGCCTGCTACAATTTTAATCTTCACTCCATTTAGTGGACATTGCCATATATTTTTGACCTTTTATCTCTGACACAAGATATGCATTTGATGTTGAATGGTGCCCTTTCTTGTCAGGAGCTGCTAAAGAGTTCTAAAACAAGTATTAAAGCGTGCTTTGAAAAAAAAAAAAAAGAAAAAAAGATTGAATATCTTTTCAGTTCTGTAGTACTATTATGCCCATCCTGTGCAACACAAGTTGAAGGCAAACATGGATTCCAATGTGCTATATATTTGACAATGGTCTCTTAAGTTTTAATGTATGTATGCTTTTTGTGCCRAAATGTCTGAAGGGTGTAAAGATGTACTGTCTACCTTTCCTCACCTAAGTCATACTGCTCAGTACTCTGGAGCTCTTAGCGCATATCAGCAGTGACAAGAGTTATTGACTGAATATTCATGGGATTCCTTTCATTTTAATACACTTTCTCATTCTGTCTTCTTGTAATCTTTTCCCTTTCATAAGACTTTTTGCAATGCAGAATCCCTTGACATATGTTTCTCCTTCTTGATTTTCAAACATATGTTGGGCAAAGTTGTAAAGCTCATAAAGCAATAGTTCCTCCTGTCCTAAGCAATTGGCAGATTGCAGATTTCCTAYGAATAAAATGTTACATTTTTAAGTACTGAAAAAATACAAAACCAACCTCAGTATTGAAGAATCCCACAATAGACGGGTAGCAAATATACAGTTCACTCAGATGTGGTTATTACAGAACAGTCACCTAAAATTATCATGCTTTTAGTGCTGTTTCCTGATTTAACCCAATTGCTATTCCAGAACAAGTGGAAACACTAGACCCCTGTTCACCCAAGAGGGGCTGGCAACAACCTTTAATCTCAATAAGAAAACCTGAATCACTGACCTCTATATTCCTGGGTGCTTCAGAGTGTAATTAGGGGTGAAATCTTGCAAATAGGAGCTGGTTGCAAAACTATCGCTCACCTCATGGGTGCTGTGTTTGACTCAAGGCTACRGCTTGTAGCTTTCTTTCTTTGTATATACTTTCTATAGTAGAATCTGAATATGTACAGTTTCCTTTTAATTTTCCTCATAATTAATCAGAAACTCTACCATCCTTACCCTGCCTTCACATGTCTTCCCTCAGAGACTCCACACTCCTCATCATCGGAACACTGAGATGGGTGCTGTGAATCCCTGTCAGTGCCATGAGACACCACAGAAAGCAGAGTTGACATTGGCACACTCTTTTAAAGCAGTTTTCTATTTATAAACCACACATCAGCAGCTACTAAGCTCGCTCAAAACCCCTGTGAGCTCCAGGCAGAGACCTTTCCTTTTTACAAACAGCACTGTGTTCTGCTCTGAAAACTGATGGTGTCAAAAGCAAATGCAGAAATCATCCTGCATCTTCTTCCTGACATCAATATTCCTCGCAAATAAATTCAGTTTTAGTTCAAAAATATTACATTTTGTTATTGTCCCTCTTTGTTAGGTACAAGCAGATAGCAATTATCTGGCTTCCTATCTCTGTCTGTTTTACTGAAAGAGACAAGGATTTCTTTTTTTCCACTAGAATGGAAATGCAAATATTATTATTGAAAGCAATAAATGAAAACTTTGAGGATGAAAAATTAGTTTTATCCACTAACATTTTAGTGATTCCAAATATAGGATTGTGACCTTTCCAAATTACAGCCTTTACATTATAATGCAAGGCTTTTTCAAAAAGAAAATAATTTTAATTCTGTTCCTCTAAAATAAATGTTGCCTTCATATAATCAAAGGAAAAAGTGTACGTATTTTGCCCCTGCTGTATACATCAAAATAAAAGTGTGGGGAGAGACATCAAAAGTTGGGGATATCCTAAGCTTCATGAAATCTGTAGATTTGTAGTGTTAGACACATATTCCCATACTGTCTTACAACAGGCCKGTTCCTGTACAGTTGCAGTAACTGGATTTACAGGAGCTTATTTTTATTCATAGCTAGATTAAAAAAATATATACATACCCTGAATCAAAGTGAATTAGAAGGAAATGACATGCAAGGGGAGAAGGTAGCTCAAATTTCTCATCAGCAGTCTAGTCATGAGTGACCCACAGGCAACTCAAAAGCTGCCCACACAATTACTCATGGAGTCTGCTTAGAAACAGGCATCACTGCCAGGAAAATCTTTCTTACCTTGAATCCAAGTCTAGTGATGGCCACCTGTAACAGGAATCGGAGGGAGGAACGCAAAGTGCAAAGCACAGCATTAAACTGACACTATATATCACTGTTTGGCAGGCTGTACATTTTTATGCAATGCATTTTACAGACATGGATAAATATACGCAGCTAAAGTAAGTATGAGCAACAGGGTAATTCCTAGTCTAGTTTCTCTTTCCAGTTGTGCCAGTCTCACCAAAGTTAATAGAGCTGCCTCAGTATGAGAGAAAACTTTTCGAATGTGCTGGGTGAGTGAGTGGTACTTTCTGTCTTGCACCATGCTACAGGCACACTAAACACTGTGAACTTCTAAGTAATGAAAAGCTGTGAGATCAAAGCACAACTGCCTCTCTAACCACCATGGCTAAAACCTGATCACGGTTTAAGTGACTTCAAAAGCATTAGGTGAGGGATGACTTTAGCATTTGAACTTAACCTACAGTGATACTTCAGCAACATTATGCATATAAAGGAGGTTCTTCTGCTGTCTATCGTTCTGCTAGGGACACAAGTAATCAGCATTCAACACTTAGAAAGGAAGTCTTTATTAGCATTTTTCACTAAATAGTTTTTTCACCAAAATAAATCTATGTTGGAGTGCGTGGAAGGTAGGATTCATGTTATTTCCAAGATCATATAAAGTTCTTTCAATAATTTCAACAAAAAAAGTTTGTGCATTAAGAAAACCTGAATGTTTTGACAGTTTAGTTGTTGTTTTTTAATGAAGTAAGTACAAAATAACAGCAATATGAAGAGCACAAAAAGGATTTAAAATAATAAAATAAATAAAATCTTTTCTTTTTAACCTAGCAAAATATGCTTCTGTACCTAGAGTAAACTTTTACTTCTAGTTATTTCCCTGAGAAAAATGCCACATTAACTAACTCTTGCAGCACTGTTTTATGATGAAATGAAATTATTTTTTCCACTCATTTGACGGCTGATCTGAAATAATTGATTCACATATTCATTTGCGCAGAGACAGAATGATGCTGCTGAATAGAGTATCTTAATATATTTTAATAGTACATTGTTATGTATCCACATGTGGTGTTTTAAAGTTTCCGTATTCTTCCCGAACACTGACTGATGTTACTATACAATACATTACATATTGAAAACACAATATTCCAGCTTGGCAGGAAAACCTAGAAGAAAAGAAAGAGATGCTGATTAAACRGTTGAACTGGAAGATGGCCTCTTCTCATCACGTCATTTTTTTCAGCTTTTTGCTATCTAATTATTTCCTTCAAGCGACAGGCAGATATTTTTTGTTGTTTATTCCACCACCAAATCACTTTTAAAAAACAGCAGTTTTATGGCAAATCAGTGCTAATAGAATATTTCTCAACTAATCTGAAAAATGTGGGATGCTTATATATTGCTGTTTATTCTACTAATTGAGTTTCATGTAATTTAAACTGTTTTCTAACAATTAGTTCAATTATTATTGAAGACACTCGGTTACTACTCTGAAGAATCTGTGGAGTCATCTGTTTTATTATTCTGCCATAATACCAAAAGATGTTACTTTTAGAGCTGTGCACTTGAAGCAGAACATTACAACATCAGTGCTTTTTAATGGTTAAGGATTTTATAAGAACCAAGATCCTTAACTGGACTGATTTGCAAACTCTGACAATTTCCACTAAAATTTACTTTTTACCTTTCCATCGCAAAACCTTTCTCCATGATTTCTCAGCAGTCTTGGGAAACCAGAGAGGTCCCAGCTGGCCGTAAGTTGGCAAATATTGTGCTGATTTTCAGGAAAGACAAGAAGGAGGGTGCTGGAAACTACAGGTATGTTGGTCTCACTTCAGTGCCTGGCAAAGTTATGGAGAAGATTATCCTGAGAGATGTTGAAAAAACACCTGAAACATGAAGCAATCATCTCTCACAGCCAGCACAACTTCATGAGAGGAACGTCCTGCTTATCAAACGTAATTTCCTTTTATGACAAGTAACTCACGTGGTTGATCAAGGGAAGCCAGTTGATGTAATCTCTCAGAGTATCCTTCCAGACAAAATGTCCAACCCACAGCTGGATAAACACCTCATGAGATGTGCGTCTGACACAAAGGGTTATAGTRAATGGGGTGACATYCAGACTTGTGACCTGTCACTAGTAGGGTTCCACAGGGCTCAATCTCAGGCCCTGTGCTTTTCAGCTCTTCAACATCTTCATGATCGACCTGGATGCAAGACTGGCAGGGATACTAAGCAAGTTCACAGATGATACAAAACTGGGAGAGCTGCTGACTCCCTCAAAGGAAGGGAAGCCCTGCAGAGAGACCTCAACAAATTACAGGGCTGGGAAATCATCAACCATGTGAAGTTCATCAAGGGAAAGTACTGGATTCTGCACCTGGGATGGGGCAATGCTGGGATGGGGCAACAGACAGACTGGGAAATGAGATGCTGGAAAGCAGTGCTGCAGAAAGGGGCCTGGAGGTACTGGTCGATGGCAAGCTGAACATGAGGCAGCAGTATCCTAAGAGCCAGGAGGGCCACYCGTGTCCTGGGGAGCATCAGGCACAGCATCACCAACCAGGTGAGGGAGGGGATTGTCCCGCTCTGCTCTGCACTGGGGCAGCCTCACCTTGGAAACAGCTTCCTCTTGAGGGGAAGAGGAGAGGCCGGCACTGATCTGTGGTGACCAGTGACAGGACCCAAGAGAAAGGCCTGAAGCTGTGCCAGGGGCAGTTTAGGTTGGATATCAGGAAAAGGTTCTTCACCCGGAGGGTGGCTGGACACTGGAACAGGCTCCCCAGGGAAGTGGTCACAGCACCAAGCCTGACAGAGTTCAAGCATTTGGACACTACTCTTGGGCACACGATGTGACTCTTGGAGATGGTCTTGTGCAGGGCCAGGAGTTGGAATCAATGATCCTTAAATGTCCCTTCCAACTCAGCTTATTCTGTGATTCTGTGATTCTGTTATCTCCAGATATGTTCAGAATCAAATTGTCTAATAATAAGCTTCCTTAAGGGATGTACTTCTGCAATGAAAAATGTATAAGGCCCTGCATATTAGAGTATTATCTGCGGAGGAAAGAGAAGAGATTGTTGTGTGGACTTTCTTCTTTGCTCAAGTGAAACAATCAGCACTGGTTGGGCTGAGATAGTAAGGTTATCGCAAATCAATGAGACCAAGCAAAGTTTCCGTTCAAATCAATGGCAGACTCCTATAGACTCATATTGACTGTTGTGTTTAAGAAAGGGAACTCAGAAAACTCACAGTATTGTCTAAGGAAAATGTGTAGGCTTGGGCAATTTCTTTGAGAAGTGTAGGTGATGATGAGCTACTGTAATAAGTGAAATGAAAAGGAGCATAACAATGATGATGTACTGTCTAATTTAGATATATGGAGACTTTGTAGCTTATTTTTCAAGACTGACTCATTTACTCATTCTGAACACATACAAGAGGTTTCAATAAAAAGTAAATGTAGCCATTTAATTTTGAACTCTGATCTCCTTTGCCCTTCATTGCAAAGAGCTTCTTCCTGCTTTCTTAAGCAAATTACTGCTAAACCCAGAAGTTATTCAGTAATATTGAAAGGAGGATGGGCATTTTCTCAAGCCTAAGTTTGTCACTATTGCTTTGAGTGTGAAATTTTTCAGAATCTTACACACGTCGTGCATTATAATGTTGGAAAATCATGAAAAAAAGAAAATCTTCAGAGTTATGGAGAAAGCCTCTGGGATCTCAGATGTCAGTTCGAGGAGAAAGATTGCTCTACCTATAAATTCATCTCTCCCAGAACCGACATCCAAGGTCCCAGAGCCTTTTCCATATTGCTAAAGACTTTTTTCATGCAATTCCAGCAACGCAGTGCATTCCATTCTTCACGAGAAATGTTCAGCTATTCATATTGGAGACAGCCAGACATCTTGCCGACTGTCTAAGAATGTTAGAGCTATTGGGAATGGAGGTACAAAAATATTATACTAAATTTTCAATAAGATTTCATAAATTAAAATCCACTGTATATTTCAAAAGAAAAATATAACCTGGGAAAAGGAAACAAAATAATCCTAACAAAAAAAAAAAAAAGCGAATTATGTATAATCAGTTAAAAATGTTGTATGTTTACATTTTAATTTGTGCGTGGGGGTGTGTGTGTGTCTCTCTCTCATAAGCATAAGCTAGGAGAAGTGCAAACATATCTATCCCGGGCCATTAGACTCACTTTGGTGTTACAACAACTTCCCCTGTGTACTGAAAACACTCTATGCCTTCAGCTAAAAGCTAGTAACAGTCAGAGATCAACTGCGTTAAAAGAGAAAGGAAATGTACATTTTTGTCAGTGAGATTTATCTCTGTTCAAATTTAGTGTTTTAGTTAATAGCAAATGCTATGAGGACTTCAACTCAGAATAAACAGAGAAGCTTTTTCAGATTCACACTACAGCAGCTGCACATTGAGGGATCCCTGACAGCCGAACAGCTCCAAGGTACCATTACACCTTTTTTAGGCATTAATGGACCGGAATAGATCTGTTGTTATATGACCACAATATAAGCTCTAGATGTATAATGTAAACATAGCACTTACACTGCCTTACAAGTGAATGTTTTAAGTGCTTTAAAGACTATTTCTGAGTTTTGCTGTGAGTTGATTTAGTTGACAAAGTAAACATGAGCCTGAGTGACATTGCACTCACTTACCTGAGTGCACCCTTTTTTTTAGGGGTGTAGGAAAAAGGGAGGTAGAAAGAAAGAAGGAAAAAAGAAAAAGAAAAAAAAAGAAAAAGAAAAAGGAAAAGGAAAAGAAAAAGGAAAAGGAAAAGAAAAAGGAAAAGGAAAAGGAAAAGG